>PVKS010019357.1:0-38546 GCA_004027875.1 Aplodontia rufa | reverse complement strand
CAAAGGTAGCAAGAGGCTGAAAGACTGGTTGTGCAGGCAGTAGAGGGCCGGAACTCTGTAAGGCCCAGATGACGGCTGATGATTGGAGGCTTTGAACCAGGGTGGAGCTGGAAGATCATGCTGGTACGGGTGGCTTGTGGACCAATTAAATGCTAACCAGCCAGATTAAGAAAGAGCCAACTGTTAGGGCTGTTTAGTCCCCCCAAAAGGCTAACTTGATCAGGTATTCCTGAAACTTTAAAAAAAAAAAAAAAGAGAAACTCCCACAAACACAAAGCACTTGGATAACCCCAGACTCTCATCCGCCACATAGGCTTCTCTATCTGCTCATTGAGGTGCCGCATGTTCCTGGTCAGTATTTCTCAAAGCGTGGCAGTGGCCTGGACAAGCAGCAGCAGTATCCCCTGGAACTTAACAGAAATGTAAGTTCCCAGGCCCTACCCCTTGGACCTATTGAATCAGCATCCCTGAGGATGAAGCCTCTTCTAATTTTATTTTTGGAAGCCAAGATTGCTGGTCTAGGTATTCCCAGAATAGCCTCCAGGTGGAGCAAAGCTGAGCTCACAGGTAAGGGGTGGCACTGAAATTAGGGCTTCCTCTCCATGCCCTCCCCTGAATCAGGAAAAGAACCAGCCAGCCTCACCTGCTATGGGCAAGGTCAAAATTCCAATCCAGATAAGTCAAAACCTGCGTGAACTTGAGTCAGTCCAGTCCAGAAAATGTCTGCAATGAAGTTGTTTAGAACCCATCATGCTCTGGCTACCCACTGTGCGCAAAGAGAAATAAAGAAACAAACTTGATTTTTTGGTTATTGTTGCTCTTATTACTTAAATGCTAAAACCAGGAAGGATGATAAAGCAGAGTCAAGTAAAATCTGATAAGTGTATTTTAAGGCAAGGTTACAGGGTCTTAGGATGATCTATACTCATAGAAAACATTTGGAATCTAATTGGAAACACAGGACTAATGAAGTTAAAATTAGACAATATCTTGCAAATGTTACTAAGTGCTACAGGATGGGGCATAGATTTTAAACCAGCAAATCCACAAATCAAAGATAATTAGCCTAGTAGCCATGATTGTATAGACCCTTGGTAAACAATGAAGTTGGTAGCTTTCCAACACCAATTTCTTTTCTTTCTTTTTTTTTTTTTTTTTTTTTTTTTAGAGAGAGAAAGTCAACTTTATTCATTTTTTTCACCTGGGTTTTGTTTTTCTGACACTTAGTTGTGTATGTGGTGCTGGGGTTTGAACCCAGGTGCTTGCACATGCCAGGCAAGCGCTATAACCACTGAGCTACTGTTCAAACCCCCCACCCTACCCCCAAAACCAATTTCTTATCCACACAAAATAGGATCAGGAAACAATAAATACCACAGAACACAATTCATAGTGAATTGGGAGACTTCTTTCATTCCCACAAGTCTAAAACCACCCAGAGTTCTCAATTTGGTTAAAAAAAAAGTATAACAATTTATTGCTTATGATTGACATATCTAAATAAAATGACTTCTCCCAAAAAAGGGAAAGAGAAAAATGAGACCAAAAAAATCTATCCTTCAAATATAAAGTAATATTAGCAAAGTAGAATTTAAACCAGAAAGTTTTAAATGGTTAAAAAATCAGTATGTGGCTATAGAGTGAAATATGTATACCCATGTTTACAGCAGCACAATTCATAATATCCAAATTACAGACACAGCCTACATGTCCATAAACAGATGAGTGGATAAAGAAAATGTGGCACATATGCACAATGAGGTTTTATTCAGCCATAAAGAGGAAAAAAATTATGTCATTGGTGGGAAAAAGGATGGAAATGGAGAGTATTAAGTTAAGCAAAACAAGTCAGACTCATATTCCAAAGGTGACATGTTCTCTCATATGTGGAGTTGGAGAGAAAAAAATTTGTAAAGGGACTTATGAAAAGAGGAGGGATCAGCAGAGTTGAGGAAGGGGATCAGAAAGAGGCAGAAGGGGAAGAGAAAAGGAAGTATGAAGGGATGAAATAAATCAAATTATGTTATGTGCTTATACAAATATATCACAATCCCACTATTATTTATAATTATAATCCACCAATGTAAAAAAGGATACAATCAGTAGTGAGTACACCATTAAGTTATTTTGATCAAACAATGCAGCAATAAAAGTACAAAGGAAAAAGCATTAGAACATGAGACATAAAATATCACTATGGTCATGGATTATTTCATGCCCCACCATCAATCAAATTAGATCAAATAGACAAAAAAGACATTCCTTGAAATATATTTATACATTTGTTGTCATATTGGACAGATGGAATTTACCAAATAGGTAGGAGATGTTTAGGATGGACTGTTTTAAAGCACAGACTATGATATAATTCACCCCCAATTCACTTTTGAGGTCCTGGAAGCACTCCAAGAAAGACATGGAGTGATCCTTCAGAGCTGCTTACAGAAAGGTTCAATAAGAGGCTTGAGTGACTTTGAAAGATTCATGCCATATGTAAAATCACAGTGTGGGCAAATAAAATGAGTAGTGTTTCAAAACGAGGCCCAAACAAAGTCTTCAGGGTAGAATCTCTTGACTGTTAAATGTAGATGCATGACCCACCTGCTCTATGCATGCGAGACTCAGTATACCGTCATCTAGGATGAGTGTCATCAGGAGTTTAGTTAATGATGGCTAGTGATTCTCCAAAGCAACAGAGAGGTGAGTTACATTGGGGCAGTATGCAGCTTGGAAAAGAGCTATCAACGGTCCCCATCTCTGTCTCCTGGTGTCTTTGTTTTTTGCTGCTGTGATAGAATGCCTGAAACTGAGTAATTTATAAAGAGCAGAGATGTATTACTTACAGTTTTGGGGGGCTGAGAAGTCCAGAATAAGGTGCTGGCTTCATCACTGCATCACGTCATGGCAGAGGGCATCATTTTGCAAGAGGAAAAGTGTCCAAGCTCAAGTCTCTCTCCCTCTTCTGATGAAACCACTGATTCTTCAGAAACTCAGCTGAACAAAATAAATAAATAAAGCCACTAATCCTATCACGAGAACCCCACCCTTATGATCTCATCCAACCCTAATTACCTCCCATAAGCCCCACCTCCAAATACCTCCAACATGGCAATTTGGGGATTAAGTTGCCAACACATGAATTTTGGGGGACACATTCAAACCATAGCTTCTGGTGTTCATGCCCTGGGTAATCCCGTCCCTTCTAGGGTGAGCTGGACCTAGAGGCTTGCCTCCAATGAGTGGAATACCACAAGGACACCCTTGATTATCTTGCCAGACTGCTTGCTCACTCTGATGCAAGCCAGCTGCCCTGCTACGAGCTATAGAGAAACTCCCTTGGCAAAACCCTGAGGGAGCCTCTGGCCAGCAGCCAGTGAGGAACAGAAGCCCTCAGTTCCCAGCCCAGAAGGAACCAAACTTTCCAACAACCACAAGAGTGTTCCTAGAAGTGAATCCTTTTGGGTCCAGCTTTGAGCTGATTGCAGCCCCACCAAAGTCATTTTTTAATTGACAAATGATAATTATAAATATTCACGGAGTACAATGTGCTATTTTGATATCTGCGTACAGTTTGCAATGACCAAATCAGGTCTATCCACCATTAACATATACTAATATCTATCATTTCTTTGTGTTACAAATAATAAAAATCCCTTCTTTTAGCTGTTTTGGAATATACAATTATTATTAACTGTAGCACTCAGCTGTTAACAAGAACTTAATCTTCCTCTCTAACTGTATTTTTGTACCCAATAACCAGACTCTTTCTATCCCCCATCATTCTCACCCTTCCCAGCCTCTACTTCTACAAGGTCAATGTTTTCAGCGTCCACATCTCAATTAGATTTGGTGCCTGGTTTATTTCACTTAATACAATGTCCTCCAGGCTTATTTATGCTGCTACAAGTTACAGGATTCCATCTTTTCTTATGCCTGGCTGACATCTTGTCTGTGGCTTCGTGAGAGAAACTGAGTCAGAGGATTGAGCTCAGCTGTGGCCAAATTCCTGACCCAAGAAAATCAAAGCAATGTTGTTCTAAGCTGCTAAATTTGGGGATGATCTTTCTCAGCTTTTATCACTTCAGTTTCATTATAATTAATGAATTTCAAAGTATCTACAAATTCACAGCATATCTTATTGAAAAATATGATACCTGGAATATTTATAAGTCCTGATTATATAATAGGCTACAATAAGGAAAATCTCAACCAATGTAAGAAAACAGAAATTAAACTGTGCATTTTCTCTGATTAGCAAACACATTTTTATTTAGGTCGAAACACAGAAATCTATCAAATACACAGACATTTTTCTTCTTTTTATTTATATCATACATACTAAATAGTGCCTATGACATGGATATGCAGTCTAAATAATAAATTACAAAGCGAATATCCACACAGACATCATGCAGATCAATAAACAACATTGTTACTCCTGGAAGTTCCCTGGGTGTCTTCCCTAAAATAATTCCCTTCCTCTCCCCAGACATAAACACTGTCTTTGCCTTTCCTTGTTTTACCACCTACGTGGTAATATAGAACATGCTATCATGAACATTTGAGCTGCTCCCAGATTTGCCTATTACAAGAATGCTGCTTTGACGATTCTTAGTGTATCCCACATGGAACACGTGCAAGGGTATCTCTAAGGCAGATGCTAGGAACGGAATTTCAGGATCGTAGGGTATGAGCCCTTTTGTTTTTATTATATTGTAAAACAAGTTGTCCCAACACTTTCATTGTTGGGCTTTTTATTTTATCCATTCTGATAAATTTGTGATGATGTCTTGTTGAGGTTTTAATGTATTTTCCTTGTTAATAATAATGATTTTGCACCCCCTTGGTACATTTATTGGATGTTTGGAAATCTTTTTTAATAAAGCTTTGTCTGTTAAATCCTTTGCCTAACTTTTTAATATAATGTCTGTCTTTTCATATTCATCTATAGATGCCCTTCCTACTGTTCCTTTTTCAATTATATGTGTTGCAAAAATTTCTTCCCATTTTGTAATCTCTTTTTACTCTATTTGTGGTGAATTTTAATCAATTAAAAATTTTATTATATTGGACTCTAATTCATTAAGCTTTCCCTTATAGCTAAGCTTTTGATGTCTTCTTTGAGAAATTTTCTGAACCTGAAATAATAAAATATTTTCCTGTATTACTTTATGAAAGCTGTATAGTTTTGCCTTTGACTCTTTGATTATTTCACCAGTGACTTATGTTCCGTATGGCTTGATGTAGATATCTAATTTTGTATTTTTACCATATAAATACTAATTGTTCCATATAAATAAAAAATATTGTTTGACCCTTTTTGCTTATTGAAAAGTTCATACTTTCTTCATTGGTATTATGAATCATCTCTGTCACATGTCATTTTCAAATTTGCTTGTCTGTTTCTATTCCACTGGCCAATTGTCTTAGTTAACATAGTCTTATACATTAAATCCTTCTACCTAGTTCTTTTTCAAGTGATCCCTGTAAATCTTAGTGATTTATATTTCTCTAAATTTTGAAATAAGCTTGCCAACCTCCACCAAAACCAAACAAAACTGTTAGTGTTTTCACTGGGTTTACACTGGCTTTCTTGATCAATTTGGTATATCTCCCAATTTACTTAAGTTCTTTTTCTGTCTTTTTAAAAGTTTTCTAGTTATTATTGAACTATACTATACATACAGAAATGAACAAAAATTGTAAGTAGATAGTTGAATGAATTTCCACAGTTAACACATCTAAGTAACCAGCACTCAGATTAAAAACAGTATACAGTGCTACCAGAACACCAGACTCCTTTAAAAACCCTCTGTTAACTACTATACTAACTCTCCCCACAGATGGAAAACACCTTCCTTAATATAATAATTTTGTCCATGTTTGAATTTTATATAAATAGAATCCTCCACTGTGTACTTGGTTTCCTTGACTCAGCATTATCCTCAGGGAAGACATCCAGATTGTTCAGTTATATTTTGTTTATTTTCTTAGCTGTGGTATATAGTATTCCACTGTTTGAATTTACCATGATATAGTAAGCCATTCTGTTGTAGACGACATCTTAGGGACTTCTAATGGGGCTGATTACAAATAGTAATGTTCATTCTTCTACATGTCTTTTGAGATTTTCTAAGGCTATAACTGTGAATGCATTTGTCAGGTCATAAGTTTTATCCTTAGTAAATACTGCTAGGTTTTCAATTACATAATGAGCCAATTTATACTTCAATAGTGGTATGGTATGTGAAAGTTCTAGTTGAGCACACTGCATATTATCTTTCTATTGCAATTAAGCCTTTCTAAGGTGTATCATATTGCAACTTTAATTTGCATATCCCGGATACACACCTCTTCAAAGGTTTTTTGCCTAGGGATATTCCTGCTTGTGAAGGATATGTTTAAATCTTTCCCCACTTCTCTGTTCAGTTGTCCACCTTTTGCTTTTTGGAGTTCCATACTCTAAATTTATTGGGTTCTTGAGTTTGGGGCAGTGGGTGGCAGAATTTCATTCAGTGCAGAAATCTTCGTGGATCCAAATGCATTTAGTTCCTGGATTTCAGAATGAGAATTTCAATGATAAATGCTGCTGGTGTCTGTTTCTGTGGTTTCTGGAGATGGTGCCTTTATTTCCTGATGAGCCTAGATTTTGTGAGAATTCTTATTTCCGAGACTTGGACGCCTAAGGTGATGAGACCTTCCTCCAGGCACCAGGACTTGCCCAGGACTCCTCCAAACTAGGTCAGGACCAGGGATTGGGGGTCTCAGGGTGAGGTACACTTGCAGGGACTGCCAGTAGGAGCATGTAACTTCCCTTGGACAGGGTTTTCCTTCCTTCCCCTTCCTGAACTTCCTTTCTCTTCCTTTCCTTTCCCTGATGTTTCACCATTTTTCTTAAAATCCACCGGGAGTGCGTTTTAGGCAGTGACTGTGGATTTCGGTTTTCTCAACCCAAAGTAGCCTTTTGAAGCCTAGCTATTAGACAGCCCAATTTTGATGTAACTTAGAATTCAGTTTCTGAACTTTTGGGTCCTGAGAGGACATAAAAAATAAGAACCAAATTTCCAGAGAATCCTCAAAAGAGGAAATAAAACTCAAACTTCAAAAAATTTTCAACCTCACCAAATGTCAAACAAATGAAAATCAAAACAGTGAGACAGAATCCCCCCCCCCCCATTAAATTTCCAAAGCATTTTAAAGCAGTAATGCCCAGTGCTGGAGAGGTGTGTTGAAACTAATATTTTCATTACATTGCTGATAATCTTACTTGGCATACAACTGTCTTAGAAAGTGATGTGGAAAAATGTACCATCATTTTAAAAAAAATCACATTCTTTGATTCAGTCATTTCACAGCTGAGTTAAGTTCTAGGAACAGAAACCCAAATGTGGGAGCTGGGGTGTGGCTTAGTGATAGACCACTGGCCCAACTTGTACAATGCCCTGAGTTCCACCCTCAGCACCAAAAACAAACAAACAAAAAGCATGCAAAATGCTACATGCATAAAAATGCTAATTATAACTATTATTAAGACTTGGAGCAGGGCTAGAGAGGTGACTCAGTGGTTAGAGTGCTTGCCTAGCAGGTGTACGGACCCAGGTTCGAACCTCAGCACCATGTATGTACACATCAAAGTGTCTGGAGCATCTAAAGCCACATGAAAAACTAAATAAAATTGATTCTCTTCTCTCTCTCTCTCTCATTCTCTCTTAAAAGAAAAAAAAAAAAGAATTGGAGCAAACTTACTGTCCAACTGTGGGAGAAATTGTTAGGTTAATTCCTCAGTGGCTGGCTGGGGGCAGGGCATCGGGCAGCTTGCCTGGGAAAAGAACAACCAATCAGGACAAGCTCCAATGGTCTCTCGCAAACACCTGATGATTGATGGGTCCACCAGCCAATCTCCGAGAGGCCATCCCCATCAACTTCCTTCCTTTCCCCAGACTATAAAGCAGCTGCCCAGTGGAGGTCATTTTCCCTTGCATGCCACTTCCCTAGCCCGCTAGTCACTTCCCCTGTTCGCCCTTGCTATGGCAGCATATGTGGAGGCCCAGGAGCCACCAATCCCAATAAAGGGTTTTGCTCAGTCATTGTTAGGTCTAGCTACCTTTTTGAGCACCCACACCTGGATTTACACCCATGTTTTCTGATTTTTTACAGAAATAATTACAATTTATTCAGTGGAAATGATTATTGCAATTTTACTATATAGAAAATATAATAAGAGAAAACAGGATGTAACATTTTATGTATATTTTATAGAAAATAAAACTGGAAGAAATAGTTCAATTAGAAATATCAATCATAGTGTTTTAGGCAGCTTTTTCATTGCTGTGACTAAAATACCCAACAAGAACAATTTGAGGAGGAAAAGTTCATTTGAGGCCTACAGTTTCACAGGTCTTAGTTCACAGATGAATGGCTCCATTCCTCAGGACTTGAGGTGAGGCTGAATGTCACAGCTGAAGAGTGTGGTGGAGGGAAGCCACTCAAGGCATTGCTCCAGGAAGCAGAGACAGAATCTCTACTCACCAGACACAAAATATACACTCCAAAGGTAGGCCCGAAACAACCAGCCACACCCTCCAGCCTACAGTTACCAGTTCATCCCCTGACAGGCATGGAGTTAAGGCTCTCATAACCCAATCATTTCACCTCAGCCTTTTTTACATTGTCTCACAAATTGAGGTTTTGGGGGATGCCTTTCATCCAAACCATAACACATAGTAAAGTGGAACTTTTATAATTTAGAAATTTTAGTTAGTTAAAACTTGATTTTCCCAATTATTTCCAAATGGGTTCTTTCTCATTTTTTTACCTATAAATTTTTAATTTTATTTTCCATCTTCAGATTGCACAATTCTTTTTTTGTTTTTAAAGAGAGAAGGACAGTGAGAGAGAGACCAAGGGAATCAATTTTTATTGTTTTTTCACATGGCTTTTGTTGCTCTGACATTTAGTTTTGTACGTGGGTGCTGGGGTTTGAACCCGTGTACTTGTGCATGTGGGGCAAACACTGTAACCGCCGAGCCACCGCTCCAGCTCCAGATTACACAATTCTTGAAATTTAAATAGATGTTAAATTTTGACAAAATATTGTAAACATTTATAATTATATTCAAATGTAACAATTTTCACATCTACTATTGAGACAGGGGGAAAAGTTAGGGAGTCAGAGTAGTTAGAATGTTCGAGTCAATCAAGAGAAAACCGGTTCTTTTTCTTTTAAGATCAACTTGACATCCCCCAGTGCTAGCAGGAAGGGTCTGGCAAGGTGGGTCCAGATACTCCCTTCTGCTAAACAAGCTGCCATATTCTTTCTGCTGATGCCTGAGGCACAGGCCAAAGACCAGACCCAACCAGAATTTCCAGCGCCTGCCCGTGGCCTAGGTTTGGGAGAAGGGAGAGGATAACCCACTGAAGGGAAAACATCCTATAAAAATGGCAAACCTAACCCCCTCTTCCGCCTTGACCCTTCTCTCACTCTGAGGGAAGTCTGTTTTTCTTCCTGTGCTTTGCTTTCTATGATTTTCTTAAAATAAAGTCTGGCTACCATGCTTCCCTCAATGTCCCTCGGCTCCATTCTTCGTCTCTGGGGGACAGGAACCTGACTTCCACCAAACCAGCATCACTATTGTACATGTTTTATCATAAAAGTGATTGACAGAGTATATTCCTTAGGGAAGAAAAAAAGAAGAATGAACTGTGAAACAAAGGATAACTTTAAGTTATCAAATAAAACAAAATTCTAAAATGGAAATGAAATGAAAGAAAAATATATCTAGCTGCATCTATGATTATTTTAAAACAATTCAATAAGCATCCAATACTGTTTTTCTCATTCTCATCAGAAAAATCTCAGTTTGTTCCATTTAAGTACATAGGTTTATAAATAACAGTATCCATGACAAGGGTAATGATTTCATTTAAGAGTCAGGTCTCTTATCCTCTTTTAAATAACATCACAATTTAACTTCCAAACTAGGCAAATGCTGACAGCCTTGAGTTTTTTATATTGCTCCTCTAGAGGGAGCACAAGTGCTTAAAATACATTAAAATTGCAGCTTGCTCTGCTATGGTACAATATCAGGACAAGCAGAGTTGCAAGAGAACTGCATGGAAACACCAGGTGACCTAGGGTTAGGGTTAGAGATACAGAGAAGATAACCCTCGCTCGAAGGCATTTAGTTTCTATTATTAGAGATGCTTGTAAGTGACATGACAGCCTTTCTGTTATTGAGTACATAAATCTTTTTGAGTCTAAGTTCCCCATGGAGTAAATGATAAAAAAAAAAAAGAAAAATCAATGATGCTACTCTCAAAGCCCTACTATTAATGGCATGGAATTATAATCATATCAATATCCCCTGAAATTCCAAAGAAAAGCTGAATGACGTTTTGTTTGTGTTTGTTGTGCTGTTAAGTTTGGGCGTCCCAGAACACCAAGAAAAAAGCAAAGAATCCATAGCTTTGGTGTTGGTTAGTTTGTCTAGGAGTCTACCCAGGCAGGACAAGTCTGATTAAGAACCTGTCCTGGGGGCTGGAGTGGTGGCTCAGCAGTTACAGAGCTTGCCTTGCATCCGTGAGTACGTGAGTTCAAACCGCAGCACCATGTACACAACAAAGTGCCAGAGTAACGAAGGCTGCATGAAAAACTAAATAAAGTTGATTCTCTCTTTCTCTATCTCAAACAACAACAACAACAACAAAACACACCTGTCCTGGACTCAGAAATGGGTCTTTCCTACTATGTCACTTGCAAAAGGAGATGGGGTTTAGCCCTGGAGAGTCCTTGGGTTACATTTGATCTCAGTCACTCTCTAGACTTGAACCCTCTCTAGCACTCTCATCTGGGTTTGCTGGATTTGATTTTTTAGAATTCTAAGTTGCATAATCTCTTTCTCATAACCCAGTTTTGCCTCAAAGTTAACTTGGAATCAAGAGCCACATGAAAAGCCACAGCTCCTTGAGAAGTATTTATTGATATACACTGGTATACAAGGAAGGCAACAAAAGACTAAAACAGAAGGAGAAGATTGGGGCAGGTGGAGGAGACAAGGGTTCTCAGGAGCCTGAGACATCCCCCCACCCCCCACCTGACCCGAACAATGAAAATCTTCTCAGATACTTGAGCATGTCCTCACTCATAGGCAGAGATGTAGCAGGTAAGGCTATTTTTCACAGAATCTGGAGGTGAAAATGGCCCATAAAAGTCTTCTATTTGGGGATGGCTTAATCGGGAATCTTTTTCTTCCCTTCAATGCAGCCTGATGAATGAAATAAAGGGCCAGCACCCAGGGCTTCCAACCTAGCTGCGACACTGCCCAAAACGGAGGTGCTATGTTTCACTGCCTGCCTATAGGGACTCCTCACTCATATTCTTTGCATATCTGGACTACTTCTATTTATGATCATTAAAAACGGATGTGTGGATTACAGAAAATTACATTTTTAAAAAGTAGAGAATAAAAATTGATAGAACACACCATGTTTCTACTACTAAGAAATTACTACTGCTGACACCTTAGTGTACACCCTTCCAGATGCTTATATGCATGTGTGTTTTGCCAAAATGTGACACCATGCTGGGTTTTTTTTTATCTGCCTACTTTACATAAGGTTCTCTAACTTTCCGTGCCAATATATTTTCATCCTGTCTAGTACCTAGGTCATATTCAAATTTCTACAATATGTTCTCAAAATGTCGTTTATGGTTCGTTTGTTAAAACCACAACCTAGTTTCGGACTTTGCTTTGCCCCACAGACCATTTTTTTCTTCTTTGTAATGACTCTAACGTGCTGAAAGGACCTGGTCACTTGTCCCACTTTCTGAGTTTGTCTGCTTGTCACTTCACTCTGCCATTCAATTTTTCCTCCACCCCTAGAAATGAAGACTAGAAGAGTTTAAGTATTTTTTATGGCAAGGATATATCATATTGTATATTTTGTATTGAATTTTTATTATATTAGAGAAGATTCCTAGGATTCTCACCTGGGCAAGGGTAATAATCTTCTGAACTTTTTATTGAAAAATTAAGTCTCAGGGCTGGAGCAGTGGCTCAGCCGTTACAATGCTTGCCTCGCATGTACAAGGATGTGAGTTGACACTCCAGCACCACATACACAACAAAGTGTCAGAGCAACAAAGGCCACATGAAAAACTAAATAAAAAGTGATTCTCTCTCACTGTCCTTCCCTCTTTATTAAAAAAAGAAAAAGAAAAATTATGTCTCCTTTTACCTTGCAACAAAAAGTGATCTTTATGTGTTACTTTTGTGAATGCCTAGTTCCTATCAATCATGTACCTACATATTTTAAGAGCAACTGGACACACTTGCCTAAGTCAATACTTTAAATAGGGATTATAAAATGCTGACTTTTCTAAATTCTGTTATACTTTCTATATTTTTGGCTAACATTATCCTATACAATAGAACTTTCCATCATCAGATGAGGCTATTAGTTACTCAAAGACACATATCTTATAGAAAGTTTGGATAATGTTTAAATTCTTTCTCTTTAGTTACCAATTGTCAAAATAGGAAGTCAACATACGCCTTTGCAAGTCACAACATCCATTCCGTTTTTGGCTCTCTCTCTCCTTTCTCTCCCTCTTATAGATACATGGATTTTTATCATTATGTTCACTGTCATTGCTGATGCCATGCGTGCCTGTCCAGGCCTGTTTTGGTCACAGCCAGTAAGCGATCAGGACGCCACCAGTAGGACCCTGGGTGGAAGAGCCCCTTCCCAACTGAAAAACTGGCCCAGGCAGGCCTCTTCTGCTCTGGGCCCCAGCATAAGCCCAAGACCAACTGGAGAAGGAGCCCCACCCAGAGCAGCCCCTGCCTACCTGACGACCAAGTGCAGGTCTGGGCCCCTTTTGATCCCAGCCAGCAGGCGCTCAGGACACCACCAGTAGGATCCCTGTCTGAAGCAGCCCCCACCCAGGACCAAATGGAGGAGGTTCCCCACCAGGAAGCCCATACCTATCTGATGCCCCCGGTGCCTGTCTGGGCTTCTTTTGGTCTCAGTAACAGACACTCAGGACACTACTGATAGGACCCCAGTCTGGAGCACCCCCTGCTCAGGACCAACCGGAGGAGGATCCCCACCGGGAGCAGCCCCCACCTACCTAATGCCCCCCCCCAGCCAGTCTGGCCTCCTTTTGGTCCCAGCAGGCAGGCACTCAGGACACATCCAGGTAGGACCCAGTTCTGAAGCAGCCCCCACCCAGGACCAACCAGAGAAGGCTCCCCACCAGGATGCCCACACCTATCTGATTCCCCTAGGCAGTCTGGCCTCCTTTTGGTCCCAGAAGGCAGGCACTCAGGATATGCCCAGATAGAACCCAGTTCTGGAGCAACCACTGCCCAGCTGAAGGCCTGGCCCAGGCCTCTTCTGGTTGGGGCCCCAGCACATGTCCAGGACAGACCAGAGGAGCAAGCTTGCTTGGAGAAGCACCTGGCCCAGGCCTCTTCTGGTCCTGGCCTAGCAGGTGCCCAGGACAACTCAGGTTCAGATCTGCAACCTTGAGCCTGAATCCAAAAGGTGGAGCAAAACAGTACCCACGCAGAAGCAGCAAATGGAAGAAGGTGATTATCAAAGATGTGGTAGCTGATTTGGCCCTTAGACTTGCAAGGAAAAACCACCTGGAGAACTGCATACCTTCCCCACAGGAAATTTCAATTCAGAGATCCAGAAGAAGCTTTTCAAAAATAAAGAATCAAACTAGAAAAGGTTCACCTCAAACCTACAACTCCCTTACAAAAGGATGCCACAGATAAAGATTGAGATGAAAACTTTGAAAAAATCATCAGTGATCTGATTACTAAAATGAACAATGAGATAAAAGAAGATGTAAGGAAGGGACTAAGGAGAGAAAATTCAAGAAATGAAAAACTCTGTTATCAAAGAAATAGACATACTCAAAAAGGAAGTAATAGAAGTAAAATCTACAGTCAACGAGATGAGAGGAGCCATGGAAGAATTTAATAATAGACTAGCTTCTAGAGAAAACAGAACCTCAGCTCTTGAAGAAAGAATTTCTGACAATAAGGACAGACTGAGCAAGCTAGAGCACATGGATGACAAAAAATAAAAACACTCACAGAACACAAAAAGAATTTTAAAATATTCTGGGGTGAAATGAGAAGAAACAATTTAAGAGTAGTTGGGATACAGGAAGAAATCAAAACACAAACAAATGGAAAAAGGAATATTCTCAATGAAATAGTTAATGAAAATTTTTCCCATATAAAAATAGAGTCAGATATGCTCATCCAGGTAGCTTATAGGACACCCAATAGGTCTAATTAAATGAGAAGCTCACTAAGACACACCATACTCAAAATGCACAACAGGGAAATCAAGGAAAGAATATTGAAAGTGGCAAGGGAGAATCTCCAAATCACATTCAGAGGCAAACCAATAAGAATCATATCTGATTTTTCAGCTCAGACTCTGGAAGCAAAAAGATCATGGAAGGAGATCTTCCAATGTCTGAATGAACATAACATGCAGCCAAGAATACTATACCCAGCAAAACTCAGCTTCAAATCTGAGGGGGAAGTAGGAACTTTTCATGAGAAGATCAAACTTGCAGCATTAGTGAAAAGAAAGCCAGCATTACAAAGAATCCTCAAATATAAACTCCAGATAGAAGAACAATCAAACATTCTTCAAAACCCACAAACAGAGGAAATTCAATAAAGGTCCATGCTATAAATAGACAACCAAGACAGCACAGAACTTACTAATAAAACACAATGACTATGAACCACAACCACAAAGCTATTCTAACACGGAATGGTCTCAATGCACCAATCAAAAGACACAGACTAGCAGATTGGATCATAAAACAAAACCCAACAATTTGCTGTTTACAGGAAACCTACCTTATAGAAAATGACTCCCACAGATTAAGGGTGAAAGGACGGGGGAAAAAAATCTACCAGGTATACGGGCCAAGAAAGCAAGCTGGAGTTGCAATTCTTATATCTGACAAAGTGGATTTCAAACATAAATTAATAAGAGGAGATAAATCAGGCCACTACAACCTAGTAAAGGGAACAATATAACAGGAAGATATAACCATAGAAAATATATACTATCCAAACACCAGTGCCCCCAACTATGTGGAAAAATTACTCCAATACATAAAACCACTTGTGGACCTCAACATGATAGTACTGGGAGACTCTAACACTCCTCTATCACCAATAGACAGATCATCAAAATAAAAAAACAATAAAGAGTTCTCCAGTCTAAGCAACACCATAAATCAAATAGACTTAACAGACATCTACAGAATATTCATTCCATTGGCAGAATGTATCTTCTCAGCAGCACATGGATCCTTCTCCAAAATAGATCATATTCTACTTCACAAAGGAAATCTCAGCAAATATAAAAAAGTAGATATTATTTCACG
The DNA here is from genome assembly GCA_004027875.1 of Aplodontia rufa. Classification (NCBI taxonomy): domain Eukaryota; kingdom Metazoa; phylum Chordata; class Mammalia; order Rodentia; family Aplodontiidae; genus Aplodontia; species Aplodontia rufa. The sequence continues at coordinate 23,116 of PVKS010019357.1, read as the reverse complement.
TATCCTATCAGACCATGATGCCATGACCCTAAAAATTAACAACAAAACCATAGCAGAAAACACACATATACATGGAGATTGAAGAACACTCTATGAAATGAAGAATGGATCCAAGTAGACATGAGAACAGAAATTAAGGAATTCTTTGAAGAGAATTAAAATGAAGATACAACATATCGAAACCTCTGGGACATCATGAAAGCATTCTTAAGGGGAAAATTTATAGCATTGAATGTCTACATTAAAAAATCAGAAGAGATCTCAAATAAATAAGCTTATGCTCCAACTCAAATCTCTACAAAAGGAAGAACAGTCTAATCCGAAGGCCAGCAGAAGACAGGAAATAATCAAGATCAAGGCTAAAATCAATGAAATTGAGAACAACAACAAAAATAGTAAAAAGAATTGATGAGGGGTTGGGGGTTTAGCTCAGTGGCAGAGCACTTGCCTAGCATGTGCAAGGACCCCGAGTTCGGTCCTCAGCCCTGAAAAAAAAAAAGAATTGATGAAACAAACAGCTGTTCTTTGCAAAAATAAATAAAATTGACAGATCCCTAGCCAATATAACTTAAAGAAGGAGAGAATACAAACAAATCAAAAAAATCACCAACAAAGAGGGGTGATCACCACTGACCCCATTGAAATCAAACAGATTATCAGAACATATTTTGAAAAACTATACTCCTCTAAATCAGATAATCTAGAAGACATGGACAAATTTCTAGACAAGTATAACATCCCCAAATTGACACAGGATGAAATTGAAATCCTAAACAGCCCAATAACAGGCATTGAAATCCATTTAACAATTAAAAGTCTTCCAAAGAAGAAAAGCCCAGGTACTGATGAGTTCCCTGCCAAGTTCTATCACACCTTTGAAGAAGAGCAAACACCTCTCCTTATCAAGCTATTCCAAGAAATTGAAAAAGTGGGAACTCTCCCAAACACTTTTTACGAAGCAACCATAACTCTGATATCAAAACCAATAAAGACACATTAAAAAAAAACTACAGACCAATATCCCTCATGAACATCGACTCAAAAATCCTTAATGAAGTTCTCACAAACTGCATTCAAAAACACATCAAGAAGTGGTTGGAGTGGTGGCTCAGCAGTTAGGGTGCTTGCCTGGCATGCACAAGTATGCGAGTTTGAACCCCAGCACCAAGAATGCAATGAAGCTTTGGACCAATGAAAACCACATGAAAAACTAAATAAAATTGATTACCCTCCCCCACTGTCCCTCTCTTAAAAAATAAAGAAAGAAAGAAAGAAGATAATTCATCACAATCAAGGGGGCTTCATTCCAGGTATGGAAGTCTGGTTCAACATACACAAATCAGTAAATGTGATTCATTACTTAACCAGAATTAAAGACAAAAACCATATGATCATCTCAATAGATGCAGAAAAAGCCTTCAATAAAATCCAGCACTAATTTATGCACAAAACTCTAGAGAAAATAGGGATCAAAGGAACTTATAACTTTGTGAAGGCAAACTCTCAGCTAGTATAATACTAAATGGAGAAAAGTTGAAAGCATTTCCACTAAACTCAGCAACAAGACAAGGCTGCCCCTCTCACCACTTTAATTCAATATAGTTCTCTAGGCCCTGGCTGGAACAATCAGGCAAAAGAAGGACATCAAAGGGATATGAATAGGAAGGGAGGAAGTCAAACTATCCCTTTTTTCTGATGACATGATCCTATATCTGGAAGATCCAAAAATCTCCACCAGAAAACTGCTAGAGCTAATAAACAGATTTGGCAAAGTAGCAGGCTACAAGATGAACACCCATAAATCAACAGCTTTTCTATACACTAACAATATTAGGGCACAAGAAGAAATCAGGAAATTGGTCCCATTCACAATAGCCTCGAAAATACCTCTATAATGAAAATTATCCAACACTGAAAACAGAAATTGCAGAAGACCTGAGAATATGGAAAGGTGTTCCATGTTCTTGGTTAGGCATGGAAAATTAAAATGGCCATTCTGCCAAAAGCACTGTACACATTCAATGCAATCCCCATCAAGATTCCGATGTCATTCTTTACAGATACAGAAAAAGCCATTCTCAAATTCATTTGAAGCAACAGGAATCTCAGAATAGCCAAAACAATACTAACCAGGAAAGGTGGAATAGGTGGTTTTGCAATACCAGATCTAAAATTATACTACAGAGCTGTAGTATTAAAAACAGCATGGTACTGGTATCAAAATAGGAATGAAGACAAATGGAATACAATAGAAGACTGAGACAAACCCACAAATCTTTAAACATCTGATCTTTGATAAAGGGGGTCAAAATATAACATGGAGGAGAGACAGCCTATTCAACAAATGGTACTGGACAAACTGGACAACCACTTGCAGAAAATTGAAATTAGATCCTTATCTCTCACCTTGCACAAAAATCAAACCTAAATGGATGAAGGAATTAGGAATTAAACCAGTTACCATACACTGCTAGAAGAAAAATTAAGACCAACACTACAGCATATGGGAGTTGGCAACAACTTCCTCAACAGGACTTCCAAAGGGAAAGAATTACAGACAAGAATTAATGAGTGGGATGCCATTAAATTACAAAGCTTTTGCTCAGCCAAGAAATTAGTCAAAACAGTCAAGAGACAACTTACAGAGTGGGAGAGAATCATGGCTTGTGATCCCTCTGACAGGGACTAATATCCAAATTTTACAAAGGACTCAAAAAACTCAATAACAAAAACACCAACCCAATCAATAAAAGGGCCAGAGAGCTAAACAGAAACTTCTCAACAGAGGAAATTGAGCAAGCCAATGAATATATGAGAAAGTGTCCTAAATCACTGGTAATCAGATAAATGCAAATCAAAACTACCTAAAGATTTCACCTCACTCCAGTCAGACTTGCAAAGATGAAGAATACAAACAATAACAAATGCTGGAGGGGTTGTGGGGAGATAGGAGCACTAGCACACTGTTGGTGGAATTGCAAGATGCTATAGCTACTCTGGAAAGCAGTGTGGAGACTTCTCAAAAAATTAGGTTTAGATCCACCGTATGACTCAGCTATCCCTCTTCTGGACATTTTTCCAGAGGAGTTATAATCAGCACATTACAGTGACACAGAAAAATCTATATTCATAGCGGCTCAGTTTACAATAGCTAAATTATGGAACCAACACAGATGCACCTCACTGGATGAATGAATCCAAAAGTTCTCATATAAATATGTGTTATACTCAACTATTAGAAATAATGATATTGAAGCCACTGAAGATAAATGAATGGTAATGGAAGAAATCATGCTGAGCAAAGTTAGCCAAACCCAAAGAGTCAAGACCGAATGTTTTCCCTCATTTGTGGTGCTGGAGCTATACCCAGGCTTGGGGAAAAGGTAGACAAACTCATATATTAGAATCATAGAACAAAAATGCAATATGTCAATATTTATGAGATATAGTTGCAAGATACTGCAAAAATATTTGAGTAACCTATACTGCATGCCTTTACAAAAATGTAAATGTTTAATCCTATTGTCAAATATATCAAAAAATAAAAGGGATGATAGGAAGGGAGGAGAAGGGGAAATATTGGAACTGAGATAAAGCAAGGCACATTCCAAGAATGTATAAGTGTGTCAGGGTATATACTATAGTTTGTATATAAAAAATGTTCTTCATAGATATAAGAATTATGTTGAGCTGCAGCGGTAATTACGGTGCTTGCCTGGCATGCAGAAGTACACGGGTTCAAACCCCAGCACCCACGTACACAACTGTCAGAGCAACAAAGATCATGTGAAAAACTCAATAAAAATTGATTCTCTCTCTCTATCTCTCTCTCTCACTATCCTTCTCTCTTTAAAAAAAATAATTATGTCACTGTACTTGGGTATTTTAGGAAAAATATAGGAACCAGAAGAAAGGCAAGAGATTGGGGGATGGGACGAGGGAGGTAGAGGGATGCAGAGGGGGGGATATTGACCAAATTGTATTGCTGTATTGTGTGCATCTATGAATATGTGACAACAAATCCCATTATTATATACAACTATAATGCACTAATAAAAATAAAAATTAAAAACAGTTCACTGTCATTATTCTTTTTGATATTCAGATTGTTGCAGATTTTGGCCATAGCTGAGTTATTTTCACACATATTTTTAACTTTGATTTTGTAGACAATATTACTTCCTCTGGGCACTATCCCAGTCCCCAACATATGATTAATATTTTTTTTACTAATGTTCAGTCAGTGATTTAGGTAATAATCTTATATTATAAATCTCTGTATGTTTGCCTAATGTAAACAACTTTCCATTTATTAATTTTCAACCCAATTTATATTCATAAAAAGTATCTCTGGTCAGCCAAATAGTTCTGTGTATCCATTTTTCAATATTCAAAAATGTGTTGCTGATATTTCTTCTCACAAGGTCTCCGCTTTCCTGGGGAGGTCTGCAGGATTTGGAGCATGAAGTGTCTTGCATGCCAAGTTGAAGAATTTAGACCTTCACTTGATGAAGTCAGGGACATGGAACAGTGATCAGCAGGGGAGGATCACAATCAGATCTTTTTTAAATGACTGCTTGAACCACACATAGAGAATTTTACAGAAATGATCAGGACTGAAGACAAAACCTGTTAGCAACCTAACCTGCAGTAATTCAGGTCACTGGATCTAAGCCTGTGGCAGTGGGAATAGAGATAAAAGATCTTAAAGGTGTTTAGAAAGAGTCATCAAGAGGATTTAGTGATTAATTCAATATAGAGGGCAAAAGAAAGGGAAGAGCCAAAGATGGAGCCGGGTTTCAGTCCTGGGCAATGATGCCGTTCGCTGCAGTGGAAAGCAGTGGACAAGATGCCAGGAGGATGGAGTGACATCCTGCTTTTGTAAATGCCACCTTTCACCATGTCTTATCCCAATAGTGATACAGACAACTACACTGCCCAGAAGTGTACTTTCCTACTCCAAAAGGTGAGGACGTACCTTTTCTCTTTGAGGTCACCAACTTTTCTTTCTTCAATGACTTCCTCATATTCTGCCACTAGTTCTCCCCACCACCTGCCTCTGTGTCCACACATACCGACTTCCATTCAGTTTCAGTGGAAGAAACCTGCCTCTTCTTTATGGTACCTCTCTACTGGAGCCCTAAATCCTTCTTATAAATTCTTGGGGGCCTTTGTACTGGCCATTGCTAATCATTTTTCTTCTATGTCATCTTTTTTTTCATTTCTGTGGCATGATTTCCTGCTATATGCTGTTACCAGTCTTCAAAAGAAAACTCCTCTTGACCCCATAAACTTTCCACCAACCACTGAATATCTTAGCACCTCTCATAGAAATTCAAAGCCATCCAAATTGTTTTTTTTTTTTAAGAGAGGGACAGTGAGAGAGAGATAGAGAGAGAGAATCCATTTTGTTTAGCTTCTCTTGCGGCTTTCGTTGCTCTGAGACTTTGCTGTGTACATGGTGCTGGGATTTCTTTTCGTGGGCATGCCAGGCAAGCGCCATAACCACCAAGCCACCGCTCCAGCCCCCATCCTTATTGTTTTCATTCCAACCTTTACTTTGTCACTTTGAGCTCCCTCCCTATTCTCTCCTCCTCCTCCTCTCTACTTGGGTTCTAGTCCTTACCTTACCTTTCCATCAAAAGAGCTCTCAGCAAGGTCACCTGTGGAGGGACATCCTGTTAAGCAGGGGTCATTCATCTACTGTCTTAGCAGGTCTGCCAGCAGCAATGGTCCATCACTCCCTCCTTCCTTCAGACCGCACACCTTAGTGAGTGCTTTCCCTATGCCAGGCATAGCTCTAATCCTTGGGACACATTAATGAATTAAAAATAAAAGATCCCTGTTTGGGGGGAACAATAAGGGCCAAGGAAAAGAAAAAAAAATGTAAACTCAGTAATGAGCTTGAAGAGTTTCCATTTTGGCGCAGTTTTCACTATAACAAAACACCCCGTGTGATAATATTCACCATCAAATCAAACGATGGAAGATGTCACTAGAGCCCCACATAATAAACATCAATCACTTATTCATCTGCTGTCTTTCTTAAGTCAGTGCTCTTCTCCTCCTACCTTTCCTGCATTTGACAGGAGGACACTGGAGAACAGACAGAAGAAAACATGAAAACTCAAGAGAAGGGATAGTGGAGATTTACTTTTTCCTAGTTGTGATATTATGTTTTGGGTTCTGGGGTCAGGCAACAGAAACAGGCGTAACCTGACTCCTCTTTGGCCTCTTCTGCAATTATGTCAAGTGAGAGCTACTTAAGAGCTGTCAAGTGATTATTTAATAGTGAAGAGCAAATCAGGAACTCAAAGTACCATAAATGATCCAGGAGTGGAATTTTCTATAGGCAATACTTTTTCTTTTCATCTTAAAATGAAACTATTGCGCAAATATAAGAACTATAATAAATACGGATTTCATAGTGGGAATGGCAGGTCATCTGCATAAATGACTATATCAGTTCCTCTGTCCTGTGTGCACACTGCCCTACTGAGAGGTTCATTTCTGCTTCCTAGTTCCTTTCATCTGGGGGGGCCTTGACCACAGAATAAATGGAAGGTGATGGAAGTAATGGTACAAAACTTCCACACCTGGGCCTTACTGCTTCTACTCTCACCAGTGGAACACCATGCCACTGCAGGAGCCAGCTTAGGCAAACCTGCTGGGCAAAGAGACAAGCCCCAGGGGAAGGAGTCTCCCAGAACCCCCCGCCCCGCCAAGGCACCGCCAAGCCATCAGGTGACTGCAGCCACAGGAAAGATCCTGCATAGGAAATGCAAGGATCAGCTGGGCCCAGCAGCATTATCAACTCACTCGTCATGAAAAGATAAACCAAATCTTTTAAACCATTACATTTTGGAGTGCTTTATTACTCAGAAATATACAATTGATTTAATAGGTATTAACTATTCATTATTATTAAAATGATAATTATTTTAAAATTGACCCTTGATCCTTTAATGAGTTGGACTTTAATAAGTAAAGTTAATATTTACAAAGACGGGTAACAAGGGGAGTACATTCCAGAATCTATTTTTCAATGAAAAGTCCATTAACCATATATGTTGGGAGGCTGGAGTGGTGGTTAAGCGGTTACAGCACTTGCCCAGCATGCATGAGGCCATCGGTTCAAACCATGTACACAATGATGTGTCGGAGCAACAAAAGCCACGTGAAAAACTAAATAAAACTGATTCTCTCTCACTGTCCCTCTCCATCTTTTTTTTTAAAACATAAATGTTGGTTTGTAATTTTGACAAAAATTAAACTATATGATACTCAGTGTTTCTTGACTCCCTTCGTTAATTTAACATTACTGATGTCTACCCATGTCAATAAAAGAAGAGGTATATTTTTAAATAATTGCATAATACCCCATTGAACAGCTATGTGTAATACATACAACTCCTTTTTTAACTGACATTACTGAAAGGAAATTCTCTGTCCTTAAAATTGGAGCACTTATCCCTTCAGCCTCAGTTCCCTCATCTGTAAAATGGGGATCTCTCTGACCCTCCCTCTTCAATTGTGATGGAGATTAATGAGGTAATGTTCAAGAAGCTTCTAATAGTTTCCAGGAGTAGTGACCAACTGGTTACAAGCTTCGCTGGGAGAGGAAACATGTCCGCATTACTCTGAGCCTGGCACCTACGTGCACAGTATTGAAAACACTGACACTTGCTAAATGCTTCCAATGACCCAGGCCCCCCATTCACCTGTCGTCTACAAGGTAGGTACTGCTCTAATCTACATCACAGATGAGGAAATGGAGGCATGTGGAGGTGAGGTGCTTTGCCTATGGACAGAACTAAAAATCTGAATTCAAAGCAATCTGCCTTCAATTTCAGAATGTCTAGTGCTTTCCCTTCTATTTCTCTACAATCTCTAGAATGAATTGTTACTTTGCACAAAGAAATTAAATAATGATCACCTTGCTTTTGTGTTATATTTGCTTTCTACCTGGCAGTCGGTTCTGTTTTTGAAAGCAAACCTAATCCAGAAAACAGAACATTCCTGATTACATTGTATTCTTTGTCCTCTATCTGCCCTAAAAAGGAAATTAGAACTGCAGGTAGATTGGCTTGTAACAACCAGAATGATTTATTTGATCTATCTCTTGCTGCTAATAAGCAGTGCTGTAGATTTGCCTTTCTGATATTTCCTGAGGATAAGAAATGTCATACTTTCCCATCCGTTTTGAAGCACTTGTTAATTGACCCAGGTTTTTTGCAAAGACTTTATCAAATTGTTTCTCAAACAATCTGCAAGGTTGTAATAAGTCCCAGCAACTCTTGAACACACACACATACACCCCCAGGTGAACACAAATGTATCAAGATAATAATATGACATATTAACCCAGGTATTTTTCACCCAGTACTTCCTGATATTCCAGACCTTTCCTCAACTTTAGCAGCAGCTAGGGTGTTCTGTTGGTGCTGGACAAACAGGACTACCATATGCAGACAATTGAAATTAGATCCTCATCTTTTACCCTGCACATAAATCAAATCAGAACGAATCAAAGAACTAGGAATTAAACAGTAACCATACAATTATTAGAAGAAAAAATAAGATCAACACATCACTCCATTGGTGTAAGCACCTTTTTCCTTAACAAGACTCTCATAGTGCAAGAATGAAAACCAAGAATTAATGAGTGGGATGCCATTAAACTGAAAAGCTTCTGTACAGCTAAGGAATTAGTCGAGTGTCAAGAGAGAACCTATAGAATGGGAGAGAATCATGGCCTGCTATCTCTCCAACAGGGGGCTAATATCCAGAATACACAAAGAACTCAAAAAACTTAACACCAAAAATACAAATACTCCAATCAATAAATGGGCTATGGAACGAAACAGAAACTTTTCAACAGAGGAAGTTCAAAAAGCCAAAACATATGTGAGAAAATGTTCTACCTCACTAGCCATCAGAGAAATGCAAATTAAAACTACACTGAGATTTCATCTCACTCCAGTCAGAATGGCAAAAAATGAAAAATGCAAACAATAACAGATACTGGAGGGGTTTGGGGGAGAAAGAACCCTAGCACACTGCTGATGGGACTGCAAACTGATTCAACCACTCTGAAAAGCAATGTGGAGACTCCTCAAAAATTAGGGATGGGGGGCTGAAGGGGTGGCATGCGCCTGGCATGTGCAAATACATGAGTTCAAACCCCAGCACCACATGCACAACAATGTCTCAGAGCAACGAAAGTCATATGAAAAACTAAATAAAATAAAAACTCTCTCTCTCTCTCTCTCTTACTGTCCCTCTCTCTTTAAAAAACAAACAAACAAACAAACAAAAAACTAGGGAGGGAACCACTGCATGACCCAGATATACAGCTCCTGGGTATTTTACCAAAAGAGCTAGAATCACCAAATTACATCAGCTACATCAATATTTATAGCAGCTCAATTCACAATAGCTAAATTAAGGAAACAATCTACATGCCCTTCACTGGATGAATGGATCCAAAAATTGATATAAATTATGTGTATGTGTGTGTGTGTACATACACAATGGAGTTCTACTCAGCTACCAGAAAGAATATCATGGTTTTGGCAAGTAAATGGATGGAAATGGAAAAAATTATACTGAGTGAAACAATTCAAACACAGAGGCGTAAGGGTCAAATGTTTTCTCTCCTATGTGGAAGCTAGAGTAAAACCTAAGATAGAATGAAAGTTAGTCAAATGTAATTTAATAGACCCACCAAACTTGAAGTAACACCTAAGTTGTGGGAACTATAGCTGTGAAGTGGGGGCGGGAAGAGAAAGGGAGGGAGGACAGGAAGGGAAAAGGAGGGTGTTCAGTACTGTAGAGTACACTTGGCTCCCATGAGAAGCCCAAATACAACCAGGAAGGCATATATTTCTAGCAATTTCAAAAATTAAAATACATATAAATGGTCATTTAGACACTTCATTGTGTACGTGGTGCTGGGGTTTGAATCCACCTACTTGTGCATGCCAGGCAGGTACTGTAACTGCTGAGCCACCGCTCCAGCTGCTGTTTGGTTCTTTTTTTTTTTTTTTAAGAGAAGGACAGTGTATGTGAGAGAGAGAGAGAGAGAGAGGATCAATTTTATTTAGTTTTTCACATGGCTTTCGTTGCTCTGACACTTAGTTGTGTACATGGGTGCTGGGATTTGAATTTGTGTACTGGCAGATGCTAGGCAAGCACCGTAACCACCGAGCCACTGCTCCAGCCTCTGTTTGGTTCTTTTTAAATGAGATTCCCTACCTGCTTGTTCACAATTTCTCTAATTCTTTAAACATATTGATTAAATTCAAAATCGGAGCTCTATAGGTCAACGTTTTTTAATATACTTTGGTTGACTTTTTAAACTATCTTTATAAGAAAGGCACTTCTTGGGAATGGTAATGTTAAAATTAGGTTAAGCAGTGAACTGAGGGATGACAAAAATCTAATTTCAAAGTAGTTGCTTGAAGAGGGCTTAACCCTTCTGTGCCTGTTTCATCACATGTAAACGACGGACTTGGATCAGGTACTCTTGAACTTTCTTCCAGCTATAAGGAGGGGATTGCGGTGGGGGGAGAGATGCACCCTGCAGTTCTGCAGTAGACACTGTTGGTTCACTAACTCAACAGCCTTTCCCAGTCCTTTTTCCTGTGACTTCCTCTTCTCTAGAGGAGTCTGGAAAAGCTCAACATCCCTTTTTGTCAACCTCCTTCGGAGTTAGGGATGGCAATATTCCCAAATTCTGGCCATGAGACATGATGGGTAGCTCCTGGGTTGCTACTAGAAAGACTTCTACTTTCTTGTTGAAAGAAAACAGAGCAAGCTCACTGGTGGTGTCTCTTCTTTGTCCCTGTCCTCAGAGAAGATTGATGCCTAGACCCAGAGGGACATGTGGCAGCTCTGTGTGTGTTAACCAAGACAAGCAAGAACTGTTGTCCAGGATTCTTGCATAGTTCCAGATTAGTCCTGGTCACAAGGAACATGTTGCATGAGATCAAAAAGACAGCAGGGAAGCCACAGGGAAGCAGCATCCATGGGGGTTACACTCTGAAGGAAAACGCTCCAGGCACACTGACTGCTCTCACACACTGTGGCTCATCTGCTGGCTCACCTTGCTGCTTGGGGCAGCACCGAGGCTTGCAGATCCTCCAGCTCCCACCATATCTCCTCCTTAGGCTCTTTTGAGTCCTAAGCCTAGTGCACCTCCAGATCCATGAAAGCTGCCAGCATCCGTAGGACACTGACACTACTGAGGCTGGAGGTAGTGAGACAGGCAGATACAGTCTGTCCTCAAAGACTTTGGTCATTCCTGATTCTAGTTTGCCTTTACATCTTCCAATCTCTTCTTTCTGTCATTCACAGCAACTCTCTACTCTGACTGCCCTCTGTGAACCTCAGGATCAGCTAAGGAACCAAAGATAGCACACAGCCCTGCACAGACACTTCCACCTGTCCTCCGTCATGCAGAGGCAAAGGCAGCATTGTCTAGTTGAACTACTGCGATGAAGGCAGAGATTAGCACAAGCTGCTCAGGGGACAGCCACTAGGGATCTGGCTACTGAGCACTTGAAATGTACCCAGTGCAACCGAGATACTTAATTTTTCTCTTATTTAAATTTAATTAATTCAAATAACCACATGTGGCAGGTGGCTAGCATATTGGGCAACACCAGCCTAGTGCTTAATAATAAATCCCACATTCTTTACTCTCATTGTGGTCCTGTTTCTCTGATTGAATCCTGACTGGTACAGGAAGCAGCTGGTCACTTTTGGGGAAGAGCATGGAGACAAAAAGCCAGCACATAAGGAATGACAGGAGTGGATGACAGAAAGAGCCCATGTCCTGAAAGCTCCACCAGCATGCAATCCAGAAACTTCTTAAGTAAGAAAAAAAAAAAAGACCCCTGTGAGCTGTGGACATCACTGCTCCCATTTAATAGATCCTCTGTCTTTCTTTGGGGCTTCTGCCTGTTGCCACGAAGTGGTATCATCCTTGTCCAGGATATTACAGGACACAGATGGTGTTCTTAGAACTCAAATGAGGAAAAGAATGTATTTTTTTATGCAGAGAGATCATAAAGATTTAAATCAATCTTTTGAAAGAAGTAACTAACATAAATAGAACTACAAACAAAATTAAGGTTGACTTTCTCTGCTTGTTTGAAGTTCTCTTTCCCTTCATGCCTATCTTTGCTTTTTTTGAGGAATGACCTATAGTAATTTGCCTTCTAAAGTCCTTGAGTTTATAGATACATAAATAAAAACTATGAATTTTAGACTTTAAGTAGTGTGTATTAGGGTTCTCCAGAGAAACTAAACCAACTGGATGTGTGTGTGTGCACGTGCACACACGCATTTCTCCTGTATATATAGTCATATGCCACACAACAATGTTTAGGTAAACAATGGGCTCTATATGTTGATGGTCCCACAAGATCATATTGCCTAGTGACACTGTAGTCATCTTTGCTTGTGTAAGTACACTCTATGATGTTTACACAACCACAAGACTGCTTAATGATGCATTTCTCAGAAAGTATCCATCACTAAGTAACACACAACTATATATGCATGTCTACTTGTAAAGCCAGTGATGTAATTCGAAGGGGTCTCACAGCTGAAGTACCAATGCTGAAGATTCCAAGTACCAATGCTGAAGATTCCAGTTTGGGTCTAAAAACCTAAGGGAAGAGGACAACCAATGCCTTAGCTCAAGCTGTGTACTCAACCTTTCTCCACCTTTTCAAGTCTCTTCAGGCAGCCATCAGATTGGATGAGGCCCACTCACAATTGAGGAGGGTCATCTGCTTTATTTAGTCCACCAACTCAAGTTCTCACCTCTTTCAGAAGTACCCTCAGACACACCCAGAGGCTGTTTAACCAGCTATCTAGACATCACATGGCCTTTTCCAGTTGACACATAAAATTAACCTTCACATGGTGTTCCCCAGATACAATGGCCTCACAAACAGGAAGTAAAATCTTAGCAAAGCTTTATGGCTCAATGCTAGAATTGAGGGTGTTAATTTGTTTTCTGTTAAGAAATTATTCTGGAGCGGTGGCTCAGTGGTTAAGGCGCTTGCCTTGCATGTGTTAGTATGTGAGTTCAAACCCCAGCACCACGTACACAGCAAAGCCTCAGAGCAATGAAGGCCACATCAAAAACTAAATAAAAATTGTTTCTCACTTTCTCTCTCCCTCACTGTCCTTCTCTCTTAAAAAAAAAAAAAGTTTCCCCAAAGCTTGGGGTGAGATAGGCAAAAGTTGTGTAGTTGTGTGCGAGAGTAATCAGCACTGTGTGGCTAAGGTAATAAGATGTTGCTGACCTGCAGTTTACAACTTGAAAGAAAACTGTACAGGTGGAGAACCACTCCCCTCACGAATCCATGCTCTACAAAGTTTAGGAACTGAGGTAGTGACTGCTTAGGTGAAAAAGTGGCCTATAGGCTTTTCAAATGATCCAGTAAATTATGCTTGCCCTAATTTACCATGAAACTCTGCCCTGCAGTCTCCAGGCCAGAATCAAGGTGAGCTAAGATATTTTCATGGAGAGGAAACCCTACCTGTCCTCCTAGATGATGACTTTTGTACTTCCAGTTCCCAGTGCAAATCCTTTTAACTCTCAGGATTCCCCCCTACCCCAAGTGAATATAATAACCTTTCTGGTAAAATATAATTGTCCACATTGTCTATCAAACCGGGTTTTGTTTTGTTTTAAATAGCAGACCATTGTCACAATTGCAGCTCTGTGAATAGGCAATCATTTTTGTCAGTTCCATTCTGAGACTGGCCAATCACCAATACACTACCAGAATGCGCTTTCCAATGGTCCCTGCACGGTTAATTGAACGTGAAAAGATTAATGGCTACACAACATATCAACAGTTTCTTACTAGGCTGAGCTGGAGTAAAGAACAATGAAGGGCAGTTGTTTTCAAGCTGTGGCCACAAGCACAATTCTATACAATTACAAGAAACATTTTTTTCTTTTTCCTTCCTTCCTTCTTCTTTTCTTTTTTTTTTTTTAAGTTGCTTAAACAAGTGGTTAATCATTATGGTGTTGACACATAGGGAAGGCAAAATTCTAGCAACCGAATCAAAGCGGCAGCAAAAGGCCGCACAGTGATGCGTTGGGTCCTTGAAATGGGCAGACTTGCCTTTCACTTCCTCCCAATTTGTGTCCCGCCCTCGTGGTGTATCTTCCTGGGAATGTTTAAGAAACGAAGCATACTGATCTTACTTCCAGCTGTCTTTGGTATCAGTTATTTTCTGGTTCATCTCCCGGGACTGGGTGCTCCTAACTTCTCCACTGTTTGGCGAGTTGCTTGTTTTCCTGTCGACCTAGCCTTCGTTGCATTCTGTTCAGACCTCGAAAGCATCCCCCCAACACACACACACACACACACACACACACACACACACACACTCCTTCCCAGCCCTCCGCAGAGAGTAAACCCTTCAGACAGCCCTGCGGCTTTGAGCTCCGGCAGCTCCCGGACGCTGGCATCCTGCGAGTCCCTGCCCTGCACTGCTCCGGACCGGTGCTCCGACCCGGGTCCCTCCCCACCCAGGCCGGAGCGTCCCAGCGACCCCGGAGTGTGACGCGTCGGGCCTCGCACTGGCACTGCCAGAAGCCACTCCTGGGCCCGCCCCCGGACGGTGTCGGGCGGGGGCCCTCGCGCCTCTTCACTTGGGCTCCGGGACCCAGTCAGCGAGTGTAAGGCGCTGGAACCTGGAGGGCGACCGAATGCAGCAGCCGAACCGCCGCTGGGCTCAGGGCGGGGAACCCAGGGCGAGGCTGCTCTTGGCGCTTGCTGGGGGCCGGAAGGGGGCTCTGGATCCCTGCGCCTCCCCTTCTCCCTGTGGGTCTCGCCCTCGCCTTCTCAGACCCTCCTCCCAGGTACCGGCCGGGAGAGGAGGGCGCATCTCTCTTCCACGAACACCATCATGAGCAATGCCTCCAATGACTCGGCGTCCGAGGACTGCGAGACTCGACGGTGGCTCCCCTCAGGCGAAAGCCCAGCCATCAGCTCTGTGATGTTCTCCGCCGGGGTGCTGGGGAACCTCATCGCGCTGGCGCTGCTGGCGCGCCGCTGGCGGGGGGACTCGGGGCGCAGCTCCGGCGGCAGGAACCCCATCTCCTTGTTCCACGTGCTGGTGACGGAGCTGGTGTTCACCGACCTGCTCGGGACCTGTCTCATCAGCCCGGTGGTATTGGCCTCATATGCGCGGAACCAGACCCTGGTGGCCCTGGCGCCTGAAAGCCGCGTGTGCACCTACTTCGCCTTCTCCATGACCTTCTTCAGCTTGGCCACCATGCTCATGCTCTTCGCCATGGCCCTGGAGCGCTACCTGTCCATCGGGCACCCCTACTTCTACCAGCGCCGCTTCTCCCGCCGCGCGGGCCTGGCGGTGCTGCCGGTCATCTACGCGGTCTCCCTGCTCTTCTGCTCCCTGCCGCTGTTGGACTACGGGCAGTACGTCCAGTACTGTCCCGGGACGTGGTGCTTCATTCGGCACGGACGGACAGCTTACCTGCAGCTTTATGCCACCGTGCTGCTGCTGCTCATCGTGGCGGTGCTCGCCTGCAACTTAAGTGTCATTCTCAACCTCATCCGAATGCACCGCCGAAGCAGGAGAAGCCGCTGCGGTCCATCCTTGGGCAGCGGCCGGGGCCCCGGGGCCCGCAGGAGAGGGGATAGGCTGTCCCTGGCGGAGGAGGCGGACCACCTCATCCTCCTGGCGATCATGACCATCACCTTCGCGGTCTGCTCCTTACCTTACACTGTAAGTCACGCTCTTCCACAGCCCAGCGCAATGCCAACCTTCTCGTATTCTTCCCTGTCACCCCAAACTTTTCACCGCGAGATTTTTGCAACTTGAAAAAAGAAATGTCCTAATTTACAGAGAACTATAGCCTTCCCCTCTCACTTCTTACCTTTACTTCACTTCCTTCCTCCCCCAATTCTGACACAGGGACGCCCGCAAGCTAGCATTTCTTACATTGCAGTAAGGGCACCCTGGAAAGGGTAATCCTTAATCAATCCTCCACTATACATGCCAGCCCAGCCTCCACCCTGGAGTCACAAGCCCCTGTACACTGTCCCTTTCCCGCCGCCCTTGGCTAGCTTGGCTTGGTAATCGGAGGAGTTAACCCTCCAGGTAGGGGTAGGACTGTTGTCATTGTTATAATCTGACTGCCTGGAGAGCAGTTCCTTGTCTTCCATTTTTCCCAGCCAAAAAGAAAGTTCACAACCCACAACAGTTCAGCTGCCATTGAAAACAGAATCAGGTTCCTAGTTTGGAAGTTCAGAGCTTTGTTGTTTGTTTGTTTGTTTGTTTGTTTTGTTTTTATGTGTGTCCTTAAAGTTCAACAAACATCTAGTTTACAGATTTATCAATTTATATATTCAAGTATAACTCTTTGGTAGAGGAGGCATTTGTAAACTGTTACAAAATATCCTCTTGATGTCACTATCAGGAGTGTATACACAGGTGCTCTTCGTTTTAGGGTCATGCACTTATGAGTACATATAGTCATGCATTTATGAGCACTTATGCAGGGATTGGCTGGTGCAACTCAAGGAAAGAGGAGTAGGGCTGCCTGGAGAACTGGAGGGCAGGAGCCCAGGTGCCAGCAAGGGTGCTGTGCTGGTTAGGTGCAAGTTCCACAGTTAATTCTTAGATGCTGTGAATTGAAGCCTCTTAAAATGTAATGTGGTAACAGTCTGGGAGGTCAGAGCATGTTCTGGTCTCTCTTTTTTTAACTTATTTTTTAAATGGTGCATTATAGTTGTACAAAATGATGGGATTTGTTGTCACATATTCATAGATGCATTACAATTTGGTCAATATCCCCCCAGAAAACTCCCCCTACCTCTCTCCTCCCTGTAGGGTCCCTTGCCTCTCTTTGTGATTCATTTATTTTTCCGAAAATACCCAGAGATCTAGATATTGGGGGTTTGGAAAAGAAAGACATGGACTTACTTAACAAATCTGTCTTATAGAAGCTGGAGAAGTAACTGTGTCCTACTTCCTGTCTCCGTCATTGCCTGGTTATCTTTATCCCCTCATCCTCCCAAGTGGAAAAGGACCCAGGGTCCTAAAAGTCCAGAGAGGGTCCTCACCCTCAGTGAACTCTCTCAGCTGTGTTCTCTTTGCCCTGGATCCCTCTGTCCTCACACTTGTACTTATCCATCCTGTGAGGTCAGGAGCTGGTCTGAATGGGTAAATCACACTTAGGGGAAAAGAGGAGGAGTTTGTGAAAGGTGCCCTCTGAAATAATGAAGTAGGACTGAGTGGGAAGTGGTGTCTCTCATTGCTTCCTGACTAGTGGAGCTTGAGCCACAGAAATGTTGTGAGTTAGAAAACAACCTGGGTTCTACACTTTTGTTTTACTGGTAGGATGGCTAAGTCAGCTTTTGGGGGTTAGGACTAAGGTACAGAACAGTGTCTATGAAAGAAAGTGTTTCAAGTTCCACTAAACAACAGAATTCAACTTTGGGGGTATAAACCATTCCTGAGTGGGGGTGTGCTTATCGTAGGCTGCTGGGAATTAGGATATTAGTTCTAGGATATCTGTCATTTATGGGTAGATATATAAAAATATCTTCTACTTCTGGTTACTTAAATAGACTGGGAATAGGCTCTGTCTATTCACACACTTGAAAAAGGACTGTTAATTTCCCTTGCATTTAGAGAAGACAAGCAGGAATAAAAAAGTCACTCTTTTGACCATGACTGTCCCCCCACTGAATAAATTGTATTTTAAAAAATAGTGATTTTCAACAGGTTGCCCTATTTTTCTGTACATTTGTCCTTTATTGTGAGGACTCCAAACATTGCCATCTGTGTGTGTGTGTGTGTGTGTGTGTGTGTGTGTGTGTGTGTGTGTGTATTCTGCTCTCCCTTATTTACTGTTAGACAAGGAACAGTTCCAGTGTTGCCAAAAGCAAGGGGTTTAGACCTGCAAGTTTTGGTTAGAAGGGATGGGAGAGTAGAAGGTTTGCCTTGAAGATGGATTTTTATTTAGATTGCCTGTTGAGGGACTGTGGGGGTGGGGGAGATAAAGATTTTGAAGTGGCTCTAGCTCCACTAAGTCACGCCTTAGAATTGATACTATCACTAAAATATCATCTATATTTTCTTCTGCATATATTCCTGGCAAAAATTTTCTCCTGTTCTCAAAGAACAGGAGAAAATCCTAGCATGAACATAATCAAAAAGCCAGCCAACTTGACTCCTGGCCTTGGGACTACCACAACACATCCAGAGATACTGTGTATAATCCAGAAAGTGTTGAAATCTCAAGTCATCTCTGAATAAGGACATCTTTGGTCACTGACTAATTTTATTTTGTTAATAATTTTCAGTAATAGTTGTTAATATCTTTCACATATATATCACTTAAATTTTATGAAGCACTGCACAATTCTGATTAAGTTATTTCTTGAGGGTCAATCTGACAAATCAAAACTCACGACTACTGTTTGGCTCATACATTCTGCCATTTCAGAATGCTTGGCTTGTGTGCCAGAGGGTGTTTTCTCCCCACAAGTTCTTTTGCTCTATTTGGTCCATACTAAGATTTTGGTCAGAAATGGCCTATACCCAAGGTAGGACGTGTATGTCATTTGCACACTTCCTAACTGGAAGCGCCATAAAACAAAGCAAAGGCTTATGACTACTTCAGAAATTCTCCAGTTTCTCCAACCAAGTGTACACAGTTCAATACAAATGCAACTTGAGCCACATATAGAATCTTAGATTTTTCTAGAAGCCACAGAACAAAAAAGAAACAGATGAAAATAATTTTAATTACATATTTTATTTAACCCAGTATGTCCAGAATATTACCAATTCAAAAAATATAGTTATCAATATAGAAATAATTATTGCAGTATTCCAACTAATTTTCTTCCTTATATCCCAGAAACAGAAGCAATCTACCCTGTCGTTTCCCATTCCTTCCCCAGGATAACAAAAACAGCTTTCTTTGTCAATCATAAGTCGATCAAATCACAGGAGAGTACAAAGTTGTGCCAGGAGGACACCAGTCTATCCCACAGCATGAGTAGTGGTGGAAAAGGGAGGACTTGGGAAACCTGGAACATTGTAAATGTTGTCCCAAGATGTGGGACTTCCTCCCAGAGTTTCCAAAATTTAGAAAGTAAAACTCTCAAAAATGAAAAAAAAAAATTCCCAGCACCCTGAATTAACAAGTTCAACCTCAAGTATTGTTACTGTCAACACCAAAGAGTCAGGCTTCTGAGCACTAAGTTTGACATCAACCCATCCTCTTTACAACAACCTATAAAGGAGATAATATTGTGATTTCTGTAGTTCAGATGACAACAATGATTCCTCTAAGTCCCACACAGCTAGTAAGTAGCTCAGCTGGGATTAAAAGCCAGGCAGTTAAAGCACGGAGACCATGCACTTAACCATAATACTATCAAAGAGAACGTACTCATTCCAGAGGTGACATGAAAAAATGAATCCAAGGTTTCATAAGAGAATTGTGAAGACATTAAAGATATTTTGCCTTTTGATTCTAACTTGTTAGCTTTAAAATAAAATGGCAAAAATCTTTTTTCCCCGTCAGCTCAAAGAGACTAATTTGGGTCCAAGTGTGTGTTTTCCTTTTTCTCCTCTGCAGACTTATTAAATAAAAGGCTGAGACTGAGATTTTAGGAGAGTGGCTAATGTAAATGCTGGTCTAAATTAAGAAATAATCAGATTACCCTTCACATAAAATCTTCCTTCGCTCCACATAAAACATTTCTTTAGTGATAAAAAAAAAAGACTTGTGGTGTTTGGGAAGTGACACTATTTTGGCTATCCAATATGAAATCATGCATGAGACCAAGAACATATTCCAAACTGTTTATCCACTAAAGGAGTACTGTATAAATTAATAAATTCCTCCTTATGCTAATCAGCTGTTGTCATCATTTCACGGTGATAAATAGAACTTTTTTTCTTCCTGAAATGGAACAGAACACAGGAAACATATGAGGCCTCCATTCTTGTTTCAAATACTGTTTGTGTCTAAATTTTCTAACTTATATCAAGTCACTTTCTCAGCACATTACTAACCATGGGTAACTTCTGGTCATTTTAAACTGTTTTCCACATGCCATGGGGATAAAGTGCTTAGATATATTATTCAGTTCTAAAATTTCAAGAGCAAACCGTTGACTCATTCTAAAAATGTCTTCATCTTTGCAAATTCTTTAGGGTTATAATTTCTAGGTAAATCTGATTAGTGGAAATATGATCTTTGCAGTGCAGAACAGATTCAAGTAAATAATCATGGAGTTTCCTGTTCATTCCTGGTATTCTTTATGTGAAACATAACATGAATGGGGGCTTAAAAACTGATATAAAATTGGCTGATTGCATACATGCAAAATATAAATAATTCAAGTAGGGATGATGGAGAAATCCAGAAATTTCTGCATAATCATAATGAACTTTTCCTGGTGATATTTTAAGTGAATGTTCAGGAACAACTGGAAGGCCCTTTATCATTCAGGCATCATCAACGGTGTGTTTGGGGATTGTTGAGACACTTTTAATACACATTTCCTTTTAAGAGAACATACCTCTATAGGAGTGCTTTCCCTGACATCTTTTCCCTTGCCGTTTGATGCTGTACAATCATGATTATAAATGAAGATAGAATTACACTGGTTTGTAAAAACTGAGACAGCAAGAACTGTAGTCTTTTTTCCAAAAAGAGAATTTGTACCTTCTGCCTGCAGCCTTGGAGAAGTGGATACTCATTGCTGTTTCAGATGCTTTAGGTCAGGTCCCCAGCTTAAATAAAAACAACTTTTTCAGATGGTATATTTCTTGTTCGGCATGTTAAGACCCCATCATGGTATTAAGTTTAAAAAGAAAAGAAGAATAGAGATGGTGAGACACTGTGTTTCAGAAACACATTCAACAGATCTAGAGGCTTCAGACACAAGTTAATCTACAACTTAGTCTGCTGGCTTGACTTCTCCTATTCACTGTTTTGAAGTTTCTGACCACCACTCCCCACCCTGATCTTGAGCTCAATTTATGTCATCATGGTGTACTAAGTTGCATTTTTCAGACAGTATTTTGCTGCCTAAAATTGCCCCTAACTGAAAATAAACTTAAGTACCCTGAAATTGGGACATAGGTTGTGATGGGAAGGACCAGTGAGAGAAGGGACATTTCAGGAAGGCTGAAACTTCCTCTACACCAGGGTTCTGGACTTTCTACTCTAGGGATAGCACAGGGATCTCTCTGAGATCTTTTGCAAAATGTTATGGTGTCTGATTCCTGGGTAGGTGGTTCATAGTGACCATTATTTTCTCAAAGGGTTAAAGAGTCACCATCCTGGAATACCTAGGCCCAGAGCTCTAAACCTTAGCATTCACTCCTCTTCTCAGTTCTGAGAAGCACAAGACGAAGGTCCAGTTTTTCTGACAGGAAACAGACTTCAGTTTCCCTCTACCAAAAAGCACCTGCAATTTGGGGGAAGGGGTTTCTTTAAAGCATTGCATTCCTGGAAAATAATGCCCACCCCCTAAAGCTTTTTTTTTTTTTTACATAATTATTCAAAGCCTGTAGCTAGGACACCCTAATTACTTTGGAAAGCAGATTAACATAACAAGTGAGCCTGCAATTTAGCTGTGGGTACATAAACCCCAGAAAAAGCCAGCTACATAGAAAGAGCCAGAAGTTATGCTGTCCATGAGCCTTTGAACACCTCTGAAGAGAGGTCTCCTAAAAACCTATAATTCAGCTAGTCATTTGTGGAGTTCATGCGAAACTTTACATAAAAGCCTTTTTATATAGATGCAGCACCGTATCTAGTGGCTAAAGGGGGTCCCATTGCTTCAGTTTGACTCTTGGAATGTGATCTTAGGCAAAATAACCCATCTTCTGTCTTGGCTTCCTCTTCTCTAAAATGGGAATGATTATGATGATTATGGTGGTGCACACCCAATAATCCCAGCTATTCAGGAGCCTGAGGCAGTTGGAACCCAAGTTTGAGGCCAATCGCAGCAATTTAAGGAGACCTCATCTCAAAATAAGATTAAAAATGGTGCTGAGGATGTAGCTTCACGATAGAGTACTTGCCTAGCATGCACGAGGCCCTGAATTCAATCTCCGGTACCACTAAATAAATAAATAAGGAATAATAATTTGTAGATTTGTGTAAAAATTACACAGAGTAAGATTTAGAGATTGTTTAACCCCATGCCAAGCCTATAGTAGGTATTTATTTGTTAGCTGTTATCTTCAGAGGAATCAATATCCAAAAGAAAATCAGATTATATATTAGTGATCAGGAATTAAACTGGAACCTCAGTCATTTTTCTTTTGTTTGCTTGACCAGATATAAGAGGGTATATTCTTTTGTTTGTTTTGAGGGGGTTTTTTGTTTTGTTTTTGTTTTTGCAATGCTGGATATTCAACCCAGACCTTGCACAAGGTCTTTTGTTTTTAAGTGTGATAAACGGATAATCCGAAACCATTTCAGGTTTTAGGTAAGATTCTAATTCTGTGGTTCTTAAACTTGTCTGCACATTAGAATCACCTGGTCAGGGGTAGTGCTTTTAAAAACCCTTTGACCCATGTCTTAACGCAGACTAAACAAGTTCAGGTCGGTGAGGGAAGGAGCAAGGTGCTGGAAAAGCTCCCCAGACGATGTCAGTGATCAATCAAATAAAGTCCTCATTGGCTCTCAACCCACTTTGTAGCTACATTAAATATAGGGAAATAGTGTAAACAGCCTCAGTCAGTGTCACGCTGAAGTTTCCCATGGGATACTGCTTCTAGACAACACTAAAATAGGACTAATTCTCATTTGTGCCACATGTAAGTCTTACAAACTATCTTCTCTGCAAATCCCTGCAGTGAGGACCTGTCTTAAGGAATTAAAACTCATTTGACTCATTGAGATTAGCACTTCTTCTTTATTTCTCACAGCAAATAAATTGGTAGTATATGCAAAAAAAAAAAAAAGTACGTGAATTCCCCCTCTGCATCTGAATTCCAGAATATCACTAATATATCATTCATTACTTGCTTTATGTCCCATGAGTCAGCCTTTTTTTTTTTTTTTTTTTTTTTTTTT
>PVKS010019356.1:0-38507 GCA_004027875.1 Aplodontia rufa | reverse complement strand
TTATATGGAATATTTTTACCAGTGACACAGGGAAATACAATCTTTTGATTTTTTTAAACTTTTTGTTTTGCAATAATTTCAAGCTTAGGAGTTGCAAGAATAATGTTTTTTCATCCAGATTCACCAATTTTGCCATCTCTTCCATGGACCTATCTAGGTATTTTTTTTTCCTGAATCTTCTGAGAAGTTGCACACACCCTACCCCTTAACCTCATTTACAACAATCCTAAGGACAAGACCATTCCCTTATGTAACCACTAATACTGTTTACATTCGATTTTTGCCACTTATTTAAATAATATTCTATAGAACAATTCTTTCTGCTGGTCCAGAGTTTAAATTCACAATCACAATGCATTTAGTTGACATTAAACAGAGACATCTGTTAATATTCCTCTATTATTGTTGTTATAAATAATGGTGGAATGAGCACCCTTGAATAGAAATCTTTGTGTACGTATCATATTTCTTCAGGATGATTTACTATGTATCATTCAGGGTCCAGCAGGAAAGTAGAAATGACAACTGTTATTTTAACAGAGATAACTTAATACAGGGAGCTGGTTAAGGTGGTTTAGAAGTCTGTTAGACCAACAGGGAGCTCTGAGGTAAGAAGAAATAGTAAATTCATGAAACAAGTACCTCCCTAGGGCCAAGAAACAAAACAAAGAGGTTAGATGATTAGAAATTAGGCACTCGGAGGGCCCTTGCTGAACTGAAATGGTTTGTTCACAAGGAGGAAAGAGGAATGTTCATTAAAAAGACATTTTGAAAATGAAAAGGAAATGCCTGGCATTCTTTCTCCATCTCCTCTTCAATTTAAAACAAACAAGTAACTCTTATGTGCTCTAGCAAAATTCTCCAAAGAAATATATAAAAAGCAAAAGAATTTTGTCACCATAAACACTGAAAACCACCAAAATTCTGTAATGGTCCAAAAAAGCTTAAAAAGTACCTAGGATTATACACTCTGAGTTTTATAGTGGTCACCATCATCTCAAGTAAAAGAAAAACAAAATGCTGTTGGAACTATGAATAAGAAATAAAAATTACTCTAAAGCATTCATTAATTGTAAAAGTCAGTTCAAGTCAACCTGAATTTTAAGTGTTGGTGTAAATTGATTTAAAGGAAGATGGTTTGGGGGCTGGAGCGGTGGCTTAGCTGTTACAGCACTTGTGACGCTTGCCTGGCATGCATGAGCACGCAGGTTCAAACTCCAGTATCACGTACGCATCAAAGTGTCAGAGCAATGAAGGCCACATGAGAGTCTAAATAAAATTGATTCTATTTCTCTCTTTAAAAAAAAACCCAACAAGATAGTTTTGTTTGTGTTTGAGGATGCAGGATGTTTTCCTAGCATGTTTTCTTCTACTGATGTCTGACTGTCTCAGAAAGCAAAACCAAGGAAACTGAAAAAGACAGAAAGGACCATGGAAGGACTAGCACTGGGCCGTAACAGCCAATTAACTAAGATAATAAGGTTTTAATCTCTTTGAAGCCCTAATATGTTTTACATAACTTGATTTCATAAAGCAGAAAGAACTGACTGAGAGGTTTCCTGCAGCAGACCTGCTGACTGTTCCCATCAAATGATTTACTGTTAAGTAGCCACATGAACAAAGGAGAGCCAATTAGCTTCACCAAGCACACAGTGTCAAAGAATTCAAAACCAGATGCGTAGGGACGCACAGAATTGCTGAAAGCTAAGTTCAGGCTTGGCCCCACGAATGGCATTTGGCTCCCTGGTAAACTGCGCTCTGGGTCAGCAGGAAGCTGTTTGCTGATGGTCCAGGAGACAGCACTTTTCAGAGTGCCACCCTCGTAGTTTCCTGTGTGAAAAGCTCACTGCTGTTTTTGCATTCCTCAGGCTGCATTTCTTCTCCTTTCAGAGGTTGCTGCTCTTCCACAGGAAGAGGAAGGAACCAGTTGCTGCTGGATGTGTGGGCTGAGAGCTGTCGGGCATTTTCAGCATGCCTCAGTCTCAGCTGTGGGAACCGGGGATGCCGCTTAGATTCCCAGGCCTGGAACCCTTGGTACTGCTGAGGCAGTCAAGGGTCAGAGTTAGAAATACAGTATCTCAGGAAGCTGGAAGGCAGAAATAATACCTGGAACTTCAACACCTCTAGTTCCCAGACATGTGCTAATTTTCTAAAGGAAATTGTAAAAAGTATTTATTCTGTTGGACTTCCAAACAGCATGTCTATAAAATCCTTTTGGATAGTTTCCTTTTTTAAAAAAGAAAACATTTTATATTGAAAAGTATAAGTCCTAAAGCAGGAATGAGTACCATTTTCACTACAAAAAGTATTAGTTTACTGAGACAATATATAAATTTGAATTTGTATAATATTTTTAGTAAATTCATTAAGTTTTCTTTCCCTGTGACTTTGAAACTTAAAGAGAAAGAAGCTCAAATTAGTAAATGTTTCAGTATATCTTAATTAAACATTTAGGACTTATTTATTTTTATGACTTTTATTAAAGAGCATATTTAGTTTGGAGGGGAAAAAAGAAGGCCTCTTTTTTCAGCTACGCAGAATTCTACTTTTGAAAAAAGGTGACATGTTCCTTTAACAAATTTGACAATTTTGTCATTGAAATCTCAGGCACATTTTCTTAAAAAAAAAAAAAGTCAGCCTCACATTTACAACTGTTAATAATTTTTACAACATATAGGTCATGATGTGCTTCAAAAGCAAGAATCTGGGCTGGAGCAGTGGCTCAGCAGTTGGAGCACTTGCCTGGCATGTGCATGGACCCGGGTTCAAACTCCAGCACCACATATACAGCTAAGAGTCAGAGAAACAAAGCCTAGATGAAAAAATAAATAAAAATTGATTCTTTCTCTCTCCCACTCTCTCCCTTTCACTCTCTCTTCAAAGAAAAAAAAAAAAGGCAAGAGTCTAACCAATTTGGAAATAGTCTTTTGCTGCCCCTAATATTTTCTTTCCCCTATTTTGATTGTACTTGAAAAATATTAAAATTTTATTATTAATATTTTATTTCCAAATGGCATGACAACTGTGAAAAGTGTTTTTGCTTACTTCTGTTAATATCATATATATCCTACTTTTAAAATGCTTTTGACAATTTAATTACTTCATATTTTTAAATTTCAAAGGGGAATGTATTTAGATTATTTCTTAAATCTTCTAAGAATTTCTTTTACCCTATCAAGCATCTTAGCATTTAACTTTTTGAATTAATGCATAAAAGTTAATGTAAGGGCTGGAATTGTGACTCAGTGATAGAACACTTCCCTGGCATGTGTGAGGACCCAGGTTTGAACTCCAGCACCACAGATACAACTAAGTGTCAGAAAAACAAAACCCAGATGGAAAAAATAAATTAAAAAAATTAATTCTCTCCTTCTGTACCTCTCTCTTTCTCTTTCTCTCTCTCTCTCTCTCTCTCTTTTTAAAAAAGTTAAGGGGCTGAAGCAGGGGTTCAGTGGTTGGAGCACTTGCCTGGCATGTGTGAGGACCCTGGTTCAAACCCTAGCACCACATATACAACTAAGTGCCAGAGAAACAAAGGCCAGATGGAAAAATAAATAAAATTTATTCTTTTTCTCTATCATTCTCTAAAAAAATAAAATAAAAAATTTAAAAAAGTTAATGTATCTCACTTGAAATATTTACTATCATTTGAAATTAAGACTAACACTCTGTTAGTGAAAGAAGGATAAGTTGAGGGAGGCACCAACTAGTGAGTCCAAAGGCCAGGATTCTACAAATAGCTCTGTGCATTTCCGTTCAAACCCTCACAGTAGCAGGGGCAGGAGAAAGATACTGTAGGGCACTGACCCAGTGTGCCTGTTTCCCCAAGCTTAATAAGCGGTCATAAAGTTACAAACATACTTAGTTTCAGAAGTCATTATACAGAAATTTATAAATTAAATGCAGCCATATAAGCTGTTGCAAAGTTTAAAAACTTAAAAAAGAACCTCACCTACCTCAAATTTTGAAGATGTCTATATGTAAATTCAGCAATGCTAGCGTATGGAAAAGTAGAAAATCCAAGAGGTTTGTATAACATGATTTTTATGAAACTTTCCTAGAAAAATAAAGGAGGAATCTAGGGACAATAAATTGCACATGACATTTTATAGTTTTAAAGTTATAAATTTTAGTTTTGAGACATTTAGGTTTGCACACACTGTGTTCTTTCAAGTAAATCTTTCCAAATCTTTGCTTACATAAGCAGTTAGGAACTGAAATAACTTTGTACTAGTTATGCAATGTTGTCTGGTAACCAGGATGCACTGTTGCTACAACATCCACGGAACTATTCTCTCTGTATCTTCAAGTCTACTCGTTCTGTGTCTGTGTAGTTTTTGAATACATTTATTTTTCAGGTAGCATATACCACATGATGATCTCTATGAAAGTGAGTGATCTTTTCCTTTTTTAAAAAATAGGCTGATGTAAAAAAATTCCAAAACAGGTACCAACACACTTTGCTGGAAAATGCAAATCTAAATGACATTTAGGAAGTAGTGTGCTTCCTAAAGTCACATAAACAGCAGAGTGTCTCTAGCACTGATTCAGCTGATTGCTTTTCCTGATCCTAGAAACAGGATCAGGAGGACAGGAAAACCATGATTCCTTTTCTCCCAGCAGCCCCTCTGCCAAAACGAAGCAGAGCCAGAAGATATTCTCAGCTACCCTGAGAATACTCAGGGCTGCACCTTGCTGTCCCTGGGGAAAGGAGATAGGGAATCCCACAACTGACATCCAATCTGTCAGGAAATCCTCTTGGCTCTGCCTTCAACATATATCAAGAATCAGATCCTTTATCACCACCTCCTCTTTGCAACTGCCCTGGCTCAAGCTGCCACTGCCTCTTGTCTGATTATTCCATTTGCTTCTTAATTAGTCTCCAGTTCCCCTCATCACCACCTGCGGCCTGTTCTTACACAGCAGCCATAGTGAACCTGTTAAGGCATGAGTCAAATGATATTCCTACTCTTCAGAAAAAAGGGTGATGGCTCCTATATCACTCCAGATCTGGCCTCCTATCACTGTTCCCGCTCACCTCAAGTGCCCATCCCGATACCCACTCCACTTGCTCCTTTCATGCCTGCACTGTGTTACTCAAATGTGACTTCTGGACACACAGCTGAAATTGCAGCCTTCTTCCTATCTGCCTTCATTGCTTTTTTTTTTTTTTTTTTAAATACCTTTATGTTTTGGGGGGATAGTATTGTTTGTTTGTTGTTTGTTTAAATTTGCTTGTTTCCCTAACTAGAACTCTGGGGCAGGTATTTTTGTCTTCTCCATTTCTTGGAAGTTCAGAATGTTGTGTGGCACAAGATTGTTACCTGATAAACATTTATTGAGAAGCATATATTGTACATGAATGGGTGTCCTCCCTGGATTCTATCATATCTGCCATCTGTTGAGGTAGGCAACATAAAGACTCAAAACTAGACCAACATATTTTTGTGACCATGGTACATATTTTCATTTTCTTTGGAGATATCTACTCATCCCTTGCTTCTCCTTCCTGGAATCCTCCCATCAAAAGGCTACCCAGCTCTGGTCAGGACAAAGATTGAGCGAAGGTTTACTTCTAGGAAAGTCCTCCCATTTCCTCCAGCCCAACAATGAGCCTTCTGAATACCCCCACAACCATTCTTTGATAATCAAGTACTGTTGGCATCAAGGGTCTGGAAAGTGACTTTAATTTCCTACATAGTTATTTCTACCTGGCTCCATGCATGCTGCTTGAGTTCAGACAACCTTCTTGACATCCCCTCAGCATCTCCGGTAATGGCTTCGTGCAGTATGTTTTTATTTTGACTAATGGAATAATACACATTGTAGATCCTTGAATTTTTCTTCTATAATGTAAGTCCCTAGTTTATTACAAATAATTAATTGAACCTGAAATACTATCCCTAATTCTACAGAAAAGCATATACGTTACATTCATAATCAGCACAGCTGCCAGGACAGAGGTAAGAACAATGTCAGCTCTCTGAGAATAGTCCAGTGTTTTAACAATTGAAAAATAAAAGATTATCAGCTTTGTTTTATTTGTACAACAAACTAATAAAATTAATACGTTAAAACTTAAGAATACTTAAGAATTTACCCAAAGCTAACAAAAATTATAATAGTCCTGTAGTATTTCAGAAAAAATTTATAGTAAGTTAAACAAACATAAAAAAAAAACTTCTTGGGCCAGGTGCAGCTCTAGGGTTTAATGCCCAACAGCATAAAAAACAATACAAAAATAAAAACAAAAACAAAACTTTTCTGTATCCATCCTTTTGGGGAAAGTAGAGAAAGGAGCCTGAAGTATATGGAACAACATCAGTGCTAATGCTAAATGCTGTAGTACAATTTTTTTTTTTTTTTTGGTGGGGCTCAGCATTAAACCCAGGGCCTTACATACACTAGGCAAGTGTTGGACCACCAATTTACATCCTAGCTTTTTTTATTTTGAGACAGGGTCTTGCTAAGTTTCCCAGGCTGGTCTTGGACTTGTGATCCTATTGCCTCAGCCTCCCAAGTAGCTGAGGTTTATAGAAGTGTGCCTCCATGTCCAGCCAAGCATTATCTTTTTATGTCCCGCCTTGATGAAACGAACTTCTAAGGAAACTTTTCTAGTCTACAAAAACCAAACAAACAAACCTCCCTAAAGAAACAGTAAACACAGTAATAAAAACTATCTTTAAACACTGGACTGTTAAAAAAATTTTTGTTTCCAAATTTCTCTGAGTTTTTAAATTAAAAATTGCATACAAAATTCACACCAAAATATTTAATGCAATTGTGCTTCATGCTAAAGCAGAAAATAATTTCTTTTATAGTTATGTCTCATTTGTTGTTCAGAAACAAAAGAAAAATAGTCAATGTACAGAGAAGTCTACAAATAAAGAATTACTTCCATTATATTAATGGGAAGGAAAACATTTAAAAAATTAACCTCACTTTAGTTTTCTAATCAATTATCAGAGTTCTGAAAGAAAGATGAACATATGCTAACAATTTTTTTTTTAAGAGAGAGGGACAGTGAGAGAATAATTTTATTTAGTTTTTCACATGGCTTTCATGCTCTAACACTTAGCTGTGTATGTGGTGCTGGGGTTTGAACCTGGGTCCTTGTGCATGCCAGGTAGGCACCATAACCACTGAGCCACTGAGCCAGCCCTGGCAATTTTTTAAAAAGTCCTTTAGAGATAACACTTTGCAAAAATCTAAAAACTTTTTTAACATCTGTCTTTAGAATGTGCCAGTGAAATAAAGTATGTATGCCATGCCTGGAGAGCAAGCAGCGATCTTCCAGAATATAAAACAACCTGTCTGGATGGGATAGATTAAATGAACTTAGTCCCAAACCAATTTATAGCAAATGAGAGTTTATTTTCTTGTAGTTTCTTATTTGCTTGCTTTATTTTTATGTAGCAGCAAATATACAACTCAAAGTGATAGCAGAGTCTTTCTTTTAATGCTTATGTATTGGGTGGACCCATGTGAAGTCACCAATATTAGATATTTTTGCCTATAAAATGACAATTTAGGGTTGGAGTGGTGGCATGGTGGTTACGGCTCTTGCCTGGCATGCACGAGTTCAAGGGTTCAAACCACAACACTAGGTACACAGCAAAGTGTTGGAGCAATGAAGTCCATGTGAAAAACTGAGTGAAACTGATTCTGTCTCACTGTCCCTTTCTCTTTAAAAAAAATAAAAAAATAAAATAAAATAAATCAAAATGACAGTTTATGTAATGTATCTTAAATATGATCCCTTCTGTGGATAATAACTGTTCTTCAATCTTATTCTGGTTTATAACAGAACTGATAAACTTGTGGTGTGCTTGTTATACAGACCAGTCTTCTCAAAGTCCCACATACACTATATTCCTGGGTTAGGAGTCTACGATGTAGACTAGTTGACTTTGGCACTGCTGGATTTCTAAGCGGGCAGTTATGCCCACCTCCCTGGCACACTGCCTATCAAGAATGTCTGCTTTCCTTGGGTCATGAGGCCCTACAAAGCTGGAAGGCTACCCAGAGGGAGAATGAGCGTCAAAAGGTGCAACAAAGATTTCTAATGATTTGTGATATTTTCTAGGCCAGGAGCACTCACCTTTAGTCCACTGACTGCCTCACTAGGAGGCAGTGCATCTCATAAACCACCTTTCTTCTGTTCTTTCTCATTACAGTGTGAAAAATATGTAAGTTTCAATGGCACATATTTTGAGCATAATAAATGTATTGAGCATATATTATAAGGCAAGCACTGTGGCAAAATTGAGCTACTTAATTTTTAATTTGATTAGTCACTGCAGCAGAAATGTAAACATGTTATGTTGTAAACATGAACGCTGGAAAAGTCAAAGCCATGGACCAGCTTGAGGTCCCCATCTGGACTTCTCTTTGGCAATCATTCCCTTAACTGTCATCACTTTGTTCTTGATGGTATAGGACAGACTCAAAATGAATTAGCCCTTCACAGAAATCCTCTACAGGAATTACTATTTTTGAGATCTACTAGAGAATTTGTGATGTCTTAGTTTTAGGATTTTTTTTTTTATTTGAATGCTTGCTTTGTTTTGCTTTCTCTTTTGGCCACTCATTGAAACTGCACCCTAAATATTTAACAACAATGACACCATAAGACCAGGCTGCTCTTCCCATTTGTTCTCACCACTAGTTTTATACTAACTATCAGGATTGACTGTGGCAACAATTTGCCTCCAAAAGATTAAGCTGATTCCCAAATCGAAAGACTCGAGCTCTCAATCTTTGGAGACTTTGGACGTACTGAATGAAATTCTAAAAATTAGAAATACTTAATTTTTGGATAATATATCAAGAAATTAACAAGGAAAATGACTGTTACTCCTTCAGCGTCTAAGAACAAGTCTAGAAGTAAGTTTAGCACATCCGGAAGACAAATAACAAGGTAGGGTCTGTTCTGTGACTGCAAGTGAAATGTCACCTGCATGGCACCTGAACAGGTAACAGGGAGAAGGTGTCAGACTGCGCAAGGGCTTCAGAGCAAAAGCTATTGTGAAAATTGGTGCTTCTCCCCCTTGTGGCTGTTGAGCTACATCATATGCATAACATTTTTGTACATGATTTTTCCATGCTAAAATGTTAGGCTCCTTAGCCCACATTTTATGCTTTCCCCCACATACTTTTTAATAAAATAGGTTGTGTCAAATGATTAAATTCCACTTAAAAATT
Organism: Aplodontia rufa; assembly: GCA_004027875.1. NCBI lineage: Eukaryota > Metazoa > Chordata > Mammalia > Rodentia > Aplodontiidae > Aplodontia > Aplodontia rufa. The sequence goes on along the minus strand of PVKS010019356.1, from coordinate 29,303 downwards.
AAAAACAAAACAAAAATAAAAAAAAAAAAACCAAAAAACTTACTGTGGTAGAATCAAAAGAAAGGACGTCCACAACAGGGGGAGGAGGAATCTGCAAATCAATTACCTCAAGCTTTGGATTAATCTGTGTATATGTAAAAAAAAGTTAATATGACATTTTTATGCCTTGAGAAGCTAGATGCTATTTGTATTCAGAAACTGGACACAAAATGTTTACAAAATATAAGTCTACCAAATCTACATATTAATAAGAAAATACTATGAAAAATTAGAATTTATCCCAGGAACACAAGGCTATTTTTACATTAGAAATCAATGTAATTCACCTATAAATGAATATTAAAAATAAAATAAAATAACCCACCTCAAAAGATGCAGAAAAAATCCTAGTCAGTTCATTGTGACAAGAAAATGAAATAAAGTATTAAGATGTAAGAATTAAAGAGGAATAAATAAATTTTCATTGATATAAAATGACTACCTATGGAGAAATCCCCTAAGAATCTTGCTAAATCATTAAAACTAGTAAGAAAATGTAACAAATGCAAACAACATGATAGAAGAAGTAAACAAAGGGCAAGAAAGATGCAGTACTTTAAGTCAAATAATAGTACGGACAGGAGAGTACTGAAGAACCTCCCAGAAGAATCTGTTGCCCCAGTGCTTAGACAGTGAGAACAGCTTCCTATGGAGGAAACGTGGCTGAGCAAGGCCTTAGAAAGGCTTAGAAGACAAAACCAGAGTGATGAGGTGAAAAACATTCCTTAGCACAGTGGCAGAAAGCTGACTTGGTACTTTTTGCACAGCGATAGAAAAAAGAGACAGAGAGGTTGGCAAGGGTCAAATTATAAAAGGCGAAGGGATTTGGGAAATAGAAAAAGTTGATATCTGAAGTGTGCTTTGGAAAGGTTAATCTGGGGGAGATGTGTGGATATAAAGAATAAATTGGTGATGGCTGCAAGGACACTACTAGTCCAGGACTATAGCGAGGAGGGCTGCACCTAGAGTGAGAAGACGAGAATGATTTTTAAGACCCTTATGAAGCTTCATGGGCACAGCTGTCAGAACGTTTTTATAATTATCCAGCTGATGTTGTTAGGTACCTAGGTGCACATGCCTAGTAATTGCCCTGATACAGTAATGGACGGATAAATCTGTGTACGATGAGCATGAGTCCAGGACTACTGTCCAGCTTGCCAGCAACTCTGCTTCTTCCTAGCTGATCCATAAAGCAGAAAGCAACCAAGCCTCCTCCTGTAGCTCTGAGTCTGCAGCGAAGAAAAGTAATCTGAGGGTGACTTATTTTCTTGCAGTCTTAGTCTAAGCTGTCCAGAGACTGCTTTCAGACCTATTATTCTCTTCGATCTACTGCCACCTAGTGCAACATGAAAATGTTTACCAATGAATTTAAAATTTGGTCGTACTCTCTGAAATTGGAACTGCTCAAAAAAATCTAAACCTCATGGAAAGAGGAAGTACCTCTCCTAGCAAAACAAAACCCTTGACCATCTTTCTACAAGCACTACAATATACTAATCATAAATGAACTCTGCACAACTTCTATTCTGGTTTGTACTAATCCATTGTAAGTGAAAGTTTTAAATTTAACAGACTTTTGGCTCTGGATATAACCATATGCATTAACCTGAAGCAGAGTGTTTAAAAAACAATTTGGGTCGGGTGGCGGTACACGCCTGTAACCCCAGCTATTCACATACTCAGGAGGTTTGGGGCCCTCACTCAAAACAAAACAAAACAAAACAAAAAAAACAAAGCAAAACAATGCTTGAGAGGCTTCAGTGGCAGAACACTTGGGTTCAATCCCCAGCAATACACACACAAACACACACACACACACACACACAAAAGGGAAAATAATAACAATTTAAAAAAACCACATAAAAACAAACAAAAACACCCCTCTTTGGTACTTAATAATTTTTGCTGTAATGTTAAAATGTCCTCTGTCCAGAAAACTTCGTATTTTTGCTTTATTGTGGGATTTAAAAAACAGAAACAAAAACCTGAACAGTTTTGGTTGTTAATATGTAGACTCCTATTATCTCTTTGGCAATTCATACCATAGGATTTGAAAGTGTTACAAAACTAAGCCATACTCTACACTTAAATTCAAGCAGTGATGAGGGATTGAAGATAATTTAAACTACATATATAAGGCTGACTGACTTCCTTAGGGTTAAAAAAAAAAAACCCAGTCACAATACTCAGCATTTTGTAGTGTAATTGATCTCTAGGTTCCACAATAAAAGTTAGTTTTTAATATAACTTTTGAGTTAATATTTGAAAAACACAATTGAGTGTGGCTTTGCATGGCCTGGGTCATCCTGACCTAGCAATACCAAGCAACCCAGATGGGTTTCCAGTGAGGTCATATCTACTCAGACAACTTGCTGACATTTTAAAGATAATCTAGCTCTCTTAAATGGACAGGGCTGATAGTAAGACAACGGAGAAAATGGCTTGTGTCTCTGTGTTGAGACAGCATAGTGTCATGGAAATATCATTGAATTAGGAGGTGAGGAGACTCACGCTTGGCCTTTAACTCGGCCATCCACTGCTCTGGGAAGGCAGTTGAGTGCATGACAAGGGAACAGGGTATCTCCTGATCATGCCCAGCCAAGCCACAGAAATGCTAAAATAAAATACCAAGAGTCAATACAAACAGTCTTGGTAACATAAGAATACTCAAGTTAAAGTAGAATACATTTCACCTTTATTTTATATAAACATGTGTGATTATAGGGGATCAACAACTATACGTACAAAAAGCAAATTACATTCTTTCTTTTAAAAAATAGAAGAAAAAATGATATACGAAGTTGCATAAAGAAGTAATGAAACACAATGGTTAATTTTTTAGAGAACTGAAAGACTGTTGGAAGTAAAAGAGAATGAAAATTATAGCAAAGAATTGAAAAATCAACACAACCAAGGAAAAACTATGACAAATCCCAAGATATAGCAGGATTAAATAAAAATTTTTAAGTAGTTCAAAAAATCATGAAGGAAAAATACGTATGTACACGTGCACAACCCAAGGTTAACAGAAATACTTGAAGTAGCAGAAAAGATCAAGACCTAGGAAACCAAAATTGAAAAGGCAGTTGGGGTGAGAGACTATAGACTTGGGAACACAGCTTGAAATAGGGACAGGGTACTGTGCATTGCCACTCAGGAACAAGTCTCGGAAATAAAAATACCCACTCTAAATGTGAAGAAAATCTCTTCAATGATTAAAAAAAACAAAAGGAATGAGACAAAAACCTGAACATAACAGCAACTTCTGATATCAGCTCTTGGAAGAAAAAAGGGATTAAGAAGAATTATACAAAACAGTAATCAACAGGCTAACACCAGCAAAATATTCAGCAAAGAATTTCTCTTTGAAAAAGAATATATACTTCTATAGGACCTAGGGGAACATATCAACAAAACTGTACAGTAAAGGCTAGGGGTGAAGTTCAGTAGTTTCCTAGCATGTGCAAGGCCTTGATTTTAATCCCCAATATTGCAAAAAACAAAACAAATGCACAAAATTATGGTTAAATAATTACATATCCAAAAATATGTGTAGGCAAGCAATAAAATGGTTTTAATTATTAGACTTAATGTCTAAATCTCTTCTCTTTATGGGCTATAAGATTTTTTTTTCTTATAAAGATAAAAATTCTTACCCTTTGCCCCTGTTCTCATGACACCCATCATATGACCTCCCTAGTAATGTCTAGAATATGAAGCTAGTCAGGCCACGTAGTCACCAGAAGCCTAAGATTTAATTTCTCATTTTCTAGTACTGTCACACAATTTTTAGTTTTATTTTAGGCTTTCAAGAGGTAAATATAAAACTTTAACATTATCATTCACTACCACATGCACAGAGTTAATTTTTATTAGTGAAAAAAATGGACTTTCTCAAAGTGGTGCGGTTTTAGGGAAGGACTAGGTTTTATATAACTAAGTATAATTTCAAGTATCTAGTTGACTAAGAGCCCCAAATGTAGGACAAATATGCACAAAACACTCACTTCGACAGTCTCAAGTTTTCCTTCATGAGTATGTGGAGTCCTTGGGTAGATATCAAGAAGGTGTGGTGGTGAATCAAAATGCAATCTTTTGAGGTTTCTTTTATTCAGATCTCTACAATGTAATTCATCAAAGTTAGTCTTCCATAATAAGACCTATAAAAAAAGTCAATAATGTTGACAGTTATTTGCTTGCATGTATAAACATTAGAACTGATGTATATAAAATCAAATATACAGAGTTGTCCCTCATTATCTCCACACATACACATATACATAGACATGTATATTTCAGCAATGTTCCTGCTTCTCAAAATTTTGTTAGGCACAGTGGGAAGAGATTTTTCTGGCTTAAAATTCATAGTAAGATAGTAACTTATTACCTTAAAATTCTCTTTTTCCCCCTCAAAGTCCAAACCATGCTTTTGTCTAGGTCATCTACTTTATTCAATAAATCTGACTATGAATGACTGTGGGTCATTTCAAATAAATGAAAATATCCTTCAAAAATATTTATACTTACCACCCTCAAGAAGCTTAACATTTATTTTCTTCAAAAACAAGAAATATATAGAAAAAAAGATTTGGTAATGATTCAAGCAAAAGTGCTCCACCCTGAAACCACATATTCTGTGTCAGTTACATGTATAATTAAGTGTGAAAATCAGCAAAAGAAAATAACTGCTGAATTCCAAAAATTATCAGAATTGGAACTATTTTAGCTATGGGACAGCAGACCTCCCACCAGTAAATTGAAATATAAACCCAGTGCTAATCATCTTAACATACACAAACTAGCTGGCTGTAAAAAATCTTAACTGTAGTCAAAGATTCTTTTATTCAAATCAAATTCCTCTATCCCATCAAAAAGGGAGCGGAAAGATATACAAACTTGTGCATCTGCACCTCCTGATGTAAACATCTCTCCACCTCTGGAAAACGAAACAGAAAAGACAGGTCCCTAAGACATAAAAGGAAATAAAAGAAAAAAAAGCACTTAGTGAGGCATCCCAAGGTGAAGAAGATTGTACCAATTTTTCATCATAATTTATATACACTACTTATGTAGTAAGTCTGATAAAACATATTCAGTTTCTAGCCTAATTATATTAAAATATAATTAAATGATACTAAACAAAAAGGAATACTAGAAATTAACAAGAAAATAAAATTTATCTCCTTTAAAGACAAGATTGTAAATGTGTAACTTCATCAGAATTTCTGCTAAGATTTTCTACCTTTCCATTCTATAGTCTACCAATTGATTACTTAGCAAAAATTGAAAGATAAATCTGTAGGTGATGGGAACGGGGCTACATAAACAAAGGCCATTTCTGAACACAATAGGAACTGCATTTTCTCTTCTGAAGCAAGCAGCTGTGAACTACCAAAATTTTCAGAGCAGGACACAGATAGGAGGAGAGCTGTGACTGTGAAATCAACAGCACAGTAAGAATGAAGAACTGGAGTGCGCATGAAAGGCTGGAGGCCAGTTAGGCAGTTACGGCAACCTTCTAAGCCAGACAGAACGAGAATTCGGGGGTGAACAATGCTGTGCAATTGTACCATGCTGTGTCCAGCACATCACTAGATGCATAGTCTTTAGGTCAATTTTTAGTCAAGGCAAGAGGGATTATTTCTCCTCTCAAAAATATTAATATATTCTGCTTATTTTTGATATACCTCTATATAAGACATGTTTTTGGGAAAAGCATTTGTATTTTTCAGGCATACCATTCCACAGACTTAGGTTATCATAGCTTCATCAACATCCTCACCTTCATGTGTAGTACTCTTCTCCTAAAATAGTTGATTTATCTTTTTTATTATTTGGTACTTCCTTTATGGACATTCAAGTCATTGGCCACTTTTACTGGTTATGTTTACTCAGCTTAAATGTGTGTGTGTGCATGTACCTGGGCTGGCTGTCACAGAACAAGCAACAAATCGAAGCAAAAAGTCAGGCAGGGTATGAAGGGAGAAAGAACCCCTTCTCTTCTAGACCATAAAGCCCATTCTCTTTCTTGACATAAATAGCTTTTAACTAGGTTAAAAGGAAGTACCTAGTATGCTAAAAAAAAGAGGATGTGTTATAAAAAATTCAGAAAACTTTGGATATTTATCTGCAAAGGAGGCATAGTTCATATACTTAAAAAAAAATTCTCAATTCCTCTACCCTGTTTGGCTCTACACCAGTTGAGAAACAACAAAACAATAAGGCATAGGGGAGAAAAAAAATCCCTTCCCCCCCCCAAACTAATAAAAGCTTATAGAAAGAAAGTGTGGCGAGTGGAAGGTGTTGGGCTACCTTGCCATGGTTCTCCTTCTAAACTTAATCATCAGATTCTCTTTTTAAACTCACCAGAGGAAGCAAGGGGTGTGAGAGGCTGTCAGAGCTGGTGAGACAGGCTCCACACGAGTGGGAAGAACTGAAGTAAGAAAAAAACTTCCTCACTGTCCCCCTGCACTACATACTGATGAAGACAGTGGCATTTACTTAGTGGCCATTGAAAGACACTGGGTTTTGACAAGAATTACAATAAATAGTATATCTACGAGTTGTTTCCAGAGCAAAAAAATATAGTCTTGACAGTAAAAAAAGAAAAAAATTATGATAGTGGCAATGTCTGCTATACCCTAGAAAAACAATAAAGGCATATAAAATAAAAACGGATTAAAAGCTTACAAATATATATTTTTTAAAAAGTAAAAGTCTTATTATTAATACCGCATGTCCTTGAAGTGTATATATGAGTCTTCCTTCTAAGAGATCCAGAATCTTAAGCGTACCATCTGAAGAGGCAGTGATAAGATAGTTCCCCGAAGGATGGAATGATAAACAATTAACTCCACAGCTGTGAACTAATTTGTAGAAAATCAAAGCAAAAATTCAGAGAACAATGATTTGTTATGTCTCATGATCTTTAATATTTTCATAGCTGCATTTCAACAAAATAGATTTTCTTCTTAACACCATGTTACTATATGTGTGTGTATATATATGTATGTATATATGTGCACACACATATGTTTTATATAAAACATGTTCAATCCTATATATGTTATAGGGCAAAAGAAGGCCCTTTTGTATTATAGCAATTTTCATTTGATACAAGAATCAAATACAGGCAATTTTTCCATAATATCCACATATTTTTTATACCTCACTAAAATAAACATTTTGATCTTATACAGTATTAAGCTTCCAGTTAAATGAGGCAGAATAACTTTAAAACTGAGACTGACATGTAAAGATAATCTTATTGACCACATAACTATAAAGTCTTTGGCTATATTACCTATATAATTAAGAGTTGATTGCTAACAGCTCATATAAGGCGTATAACCTAGGCTTAAATTAAATTTAATAACCAATTAGGGGCTAGGGATTATGGGGTGAAGAGTGGAGCCAAATGTGAAAGGTGAGCCCTGCAACAGTTTGAGAATTCATTTCTGGATACCGTCCTTCCAACAGGAGGCAGTATAATGCCGTGACCAAAACTGTTCTTCCTTGCACTTTGTTGTCAGTCTCAGCAATTATTTGAGCAAGTTACTGTCTGTAAGGCTCAATTTCCTTTTCTTTAAAATGGAGGAAATATGATATCTATTGGGAAAAGTTTGAGGATTTAGCACAGTGTCTGCTACACAGTGAACACTGAGTAAGTGACAGTCATTTTATGCTCAGGTGTAATAACATTGTAGATTTAATATAACTCCAAAAAACCAAACCAAGAAAACCAACTCACTTCCCTTTTAGGTTCAATACAAAGGCACAGTAAATAGGAAATTGTTTTCTACCAGATATAACATCTCTTTGGGCTCATATAACTCCATGTGATTCCAAATTCAGTCAATTTCTATCCCTGATTTGTCACACAATGCAGATACCCAGAGTCTGAAAATCCCACAGTAATAACTTCTTTTTTGAAAGCTCTACCATTGTTTGTAAAGTTCCTTTACCTCCCTCTCTACTTTTATTTCTCTTGTTGATGAGAGCTACTATATCGTTCACTAGCCAATTCAAAGGCAGCCCCAGGCCCCCATGTGGAGGAGCAAACCACAATAAGGAGGGAACTGGGTGCTTCCTAGTACAGCTATTCAGAACCTGAATGCTTTCATTAGTGTAATGTTACCGTGATAATGCTGGAGTAACTTGTTCACTCTGATATCCCAGATTCTCACAGTATGATCAGAACCTGCTGAAGCTATGCATGTGCCATTAGGATTAAAGTCCACGAAATTTGCAAATCTAGGAGGAAAGAATAAGATGGCCCAACATTTTGATTTCTTTACTCTCAATTCTTTTTTAAAATGTTATAATGACATGTCTCCTTAGCAAACTGATCCATACAAAAATGTACAAAGGGAACAGACTTACCCTAAAGAATCTGATAAGTTATTAACACACTGTTTATTTGTGGTATCCCAGATTTTAATAGTTTTATCTTCACTACATGACACAATTAATCTTCCATCAGGTGAAAATCTAAAAAGCAGAAGAAAAAAGATTCTGTTTGTGAAAAGCTCCGAACAGTCACCGCCCTATACTGCCACGGCATATACAAGCCACACTGTAGACCACACACCAGGCTACAGTCAGCACACCCCACACCCAAGTCAAATTCTGCAACTGGTCTTTTCCCAATCAAATACATGACAAACAACACTGCAGACCACTAACATTAAAATATGCTGTGCAGACTAAATAATTTTCTTCATATCCTTTTATTAAAATAATTTAGTTTTATATCATGTAGTTTTTTATTCAACTCTACATAACTTTCAAGCTAAACACCCTGTATTTTTAAAAGTACTATATTTTCTCTGTTTCTATCATTTTCCAGTGTAATCCATCTGACTCAAGAGAGTCTTTTCTACTCATACTATGAACTCTTTAGTGAAGCTTTTTGTAAGAAAGGGAATGGTAGTTGAGAATTAAAATTTAAGTGACATCACCCACAAAAGAAAATAATGCCTCAAGCCTATAACTTCTAAGACTTGGGGAGGCCAGAGAGCTCCAGTGGACTGAAAGTAGGACACTCATGTAGACAGAACAGAAGCTCCTTCATGGACAAGCCTGTTGTCCACATATTCCATTTAAAAACACACGAAGAAGATCTCAGACACCTCCACTGCTTTTAAACTGTTTCTTTAACATCCTTTCCAGTTCTTTTTTTCTTTTTCTAAATGTCTTCCAAAAAATAGAATGGAGAGCCAAACAGAAAATTAAATAAAATTTAGACTATTAAGAAACTATAAAGAGCATTTTTATTTTTAACATTCTAGCAATAATAAAAAAAAAGGGCAGATTTAAGTCATAGACTGATCACATTTCAATTTCCTTTTTAGTTTCCTCCTATGCCCAGTTCAGAGCCCAGTCCAGATTACAGTAACTCATTAATTAGGGGTGTGGAACATAATTGGAAGTTTTCTTTTTGTGCCCCTGCCATCCCATTCTTAAGGCTGACCTAAAAATAATTCTCCCTGACAGAAACTCTGAATCTGGCATTTATGGATTCACCGTGAATCCATAAATTTCTATGTGAAATCATCTTTCAAAATTCATGTAAATAATCTTGCAAGTTAAAATCTTCCATGATGTGTAGTTCATTCTGATTTTATAACAGGTAATATTTTATTTAGCTTTATTTTCCTCAAGAAGGTCTGTGAGAAAGTCAAATTAGAGGAAATACAGAGGATAGTATTACAGAAATGCACCAGTGGAAGAAACTTGACAGATCGGGGGAGAAAAATCTACTCAGTAGCTGCACAAAAATAAACGTTGCATAATAACTGCAAGCAACTCATAGGAATTAAGTAGTATCTTTAAAAATGGCAATGTGAATGTTCGAAATCACAAATCTGTTTCTAAGTGATGAGATTTCGAGAAAGCAGCAAAGATGTTTAATAAAACGGTAATATGATAACAAAATATAGAAACACCCCATGACGTTACTGACCAAATTCTACCTCCATCATCACCACATTATTATCCTATCACATTTAATGAGCACATATGTCCTAGAATGGTTCTTAATACTATACCTATAGCAACTAATATAATCTTCAAAATAACTCTATAAAACAGGTGCTATTGCTTGCCTCTGTTTACAGGTGAATAAGCTAGGCACATAAAGGACTGGGAACTGCAAGTCATGTGGTCAGTAAGGAGAGGGGTTCATATTTGCATCAGGTAGTTTCCATATCGTAACTTCAGAACTATTCTGCTAAAGACTGATCCAAAAAAAAAAAAAAAAAAAAAAAGGAAAGTTTTTTTCTACTGTTCAAATTATTTAGAACCCTGAAAGCTCCGGGTGGTTTCTGTGAAAACCACAGAAAGTTCTAAAGTGGAGGGACACATTAAGGCAGTGTGCTTAGGAGAGCTCAGATTACACTTTAATAAAAGTTCATGTGTGCAGTCACAGCTGTAAGGAAAACAATCATGGCCCCTGTCCTTGAGGAGTCTGGAGGGAAAATATTCATTCACTGAGTCATTCATAGGTTTACTTAAAGCCTGCCAGTAGCCAGCACTGGCAGGACCGTGGAAAACAGGAATACAGTTGTGAATGGGATTAATAAACTCCCTGCCCATGTGAGGCTTTCATTGTAAGGAAGAGGAAGAACACAAATATAATTTAGATAGTGTTACAAACAAATATACCAAGTGGGGTGTGGTGGCACACACCTGTAATCCCCATATCCTGAGAGGATGAAGTAGAAGGATCACAAATTCAAAGCCAGACTCAGCAATTTAGCCCTAAACAACTTAGTGAGAACTTGTTTCAAAATAGAAAGTCAAAAGACCTGGGAATATGAGTAAGTGGTTAAGCACTCCTGGGTTCAATCCCCAGTAGACACCCACTCCCCACCAAAAATACCAAAGTTCTAATTTGTGACCAGAAGCTCCATGGAAGAACCAGAATTTTAAAGAAACTTGTGCATAAGAAAAAGCAGGTGATTTTTTTTTTTTTAAAAGAGAGAGGGACAGTGAAAGAGAGAGAAAATCAATTTTATTTAGTTTTTCATGTGGCTTTTGTCACTGCTAGACTTCATTGTGTTCGTGGTGCTGGGGTTTGAACTCAGGTCCTAGTGTATGCCAGACAAGTGCTGTAACTGTGGAGCCACCACTCCAGCCCCCAAAGCAGTAGATCTTGACCAGCTAAAAAAATCACCCTGAGCAGGAGGGTGGGTCCAAATCCTGGGAGCAGTTTCCCAGCACTAAAGAAATGACTGGGGTCAAGTGTGGTGGCACATGCCTGTAATCCTAGAAGCTTGAAAGGCCAAGGCAGGAGGATCGTAGGTTCAAAGTCAGCCTCAGAAAGTTAGTGAGGCCCTAAGCAACTTTGTGAGACCCTGTCTCAAAAAATAAAAAGGGATGGAGATGTGGCTCAGTGATTAAGCACCTCTGGCTTTGATCCTAAGAACCAAAAAAATAAAAAAATAAAAAAAATTGCACTTTCAATGTAACACCCAGCCACAGGGAATGTCAGGGTTGAGGCTTTTAACCTTCTCTGGACACTACAATTGAAGCATCTGTTTCTTGCCTTTGGAGGGTTTGAAAGCAAAGATGATAGTTTCTATCTCCTCCTCCCTTTTATTTTTAATTAGAGACATCAAAAATAGATTAGCACCAAAAAAACAGGCCTCTCTGCCGTGACTTTGATGAGAAAAGGTTAGTCCTTTCTTTATTGTCAGGGTTCAAAGAACATTTAAGAGGGCTGTTAATTTCAAGAATGTTAAGAGGATATAAAATTTCTATTAAGAACTAACTAATAAATTTCTAACTAATTCATTGCCACCCAAACGCCTTTTAAAATTTCCAGAGAGTGTCACCAAGATGGCTTAGTCAATGGTGACTAATAGATCAGCAGACAGGGACTGGCTGAAAAGTACTTGTAAAGTCAACTGAACGGCTACCAAGTCCCTTAATTGTTCAAGAGAATAAGGACAGTCTTGTTCTTCATTCTAGAAAACTGGTTCTTTTTTTTTTTTTTTTTTAAGACAGGGAGAGAGTGAGAGAGAAAAAATCAGTTTTTTAATTTATTTTTTAATCTGGTTTTTATTTTTCTGACACTTCATTGTGTATGTAGTACTGGGTTCAAACCCTGATCCTTGTGCATATCAGGCAAGTGCTATAACCGCTGAGCCACCATTTTAGCCCTCATTCATGTTTTTTTAATTGTTGTTTATTTATTATTTTCTTAGAGAGAGGGAGGGAGAGAGAGAGAGAGAGAGAGAGAGAATGAGTTTTATTTAGTTTTTCAAATGGCTTTCCTTTGCTCTGACATTTCATTGTGTATGTGGTGCTGGGGTTTGAACCCGCATCCTTGTGCATGCCAGGCAAGCACTGTAACCACTGAGCCACTACTCCTGTCCCAAGATTCATATGTTTTTGAGAGTAGTCTAAATTATGTAACACAAGTTCTTTACTTTGGAGACTACAGTGTTCCTGAAACAGTCTATAAAGTTTTGCCCATGTGCATAGGCAGAGTGTTATTTTGTTCATTAGAGAACCAAAAGTGTTCATGAACCTTGAAAAGTTTTAAAGTACTTTCATAAGAAACCCAAGTTTTTCTTTAGCTATTTCTCTTCCCCTTCCCCCACCCTCCCTCATCCCCATCCCCCCAACCCCACTGTCTGCTTTTTTTCTGTTGTGCTGGGCAATTGAACCCAAGACCTTACAGATGTTAGGTGAGTACTCTAACATTGAGCTACAGCCCAAGCCTTGCTTTGGGAATTTCTTATCATTAAAATATATTTTCTATAAAAACGTTATTTTCAGCTTTCAGGATTCTAAGATCAAACAAGGTAGTTACTGTTCCATGTCCCATAGAAACAAATCATGAACAAGAGGAACTCTGAAACCAACAGGTCTTCAACAGGGAAACAATCAAAAGTAGTGAATTGCCCAGTAAGTATGGAGTCCTGAATTCTAAGCACCTAACTAGCTATGAAACCTCATGAAACTCACAAATACATAGGCCAAGTTTTCTACTTGCATAATGAAGGAGTTTGGATTGTATTCAGACATAAAATTTTCACATATGCATTAAAAATTGGCAGTCTCAGAGTTTGCTTTGGTGTTTACATATGGAAGATGAAGTTCAAGGCAATCAACAAAATGGCTTTTTTTTTTTTTTTAAGCATTGGTCAGCATTAGAAAAGAAACCATCTGTTGACTGTAGTAACAGGATTCATCCCTGCAACTGCTGAGAGACAAAAAGCAAACGAAAATGATATAAAAAGAACAACTGTGCCATGAAACATGCTAATTAGTTGTTGGGTCATTTGCTGCTTACAGGCCCAGACTTCCCTCCTGGGATCTCCAGCCATGAGTATAATTGTCCCCTAGGTATCTCCTATTAGGTATCCTGCATGGGCCTCCAACTCTGAACTTAGCTAAATTTATATTCATCTTCCTCCCCCTCTGCTCCTTCAGCATTCTCTTTCTCGGTGAATGGTTTCTCAACTCAGAAACCGAGGAGTTATGTTTGTTTCTTCTTTCCCTTCTACTTTCCCACATCCCAATCCATTATCAGGTCCTGTCTTCTCCTGCAAGTGGCTCTACATTCTTTTGATCTCCCCAGCAACAAAAGTGATCTTAAGTCTTAAATTGGGTCATTTTTCTGCTTAAAACCCTTCAGTGGTTTCACATCTGCCTTGGGTTGAAGTCTGACATCCTTCCCATGACTTGCTGTAGGTCCTCTGGGACCTGCCTCTTTTCTCTTCTTCATTACCCTACTCTTCCTGGAACTGTGCCATCTTCTCTTTGGTCCTCACATGCTGTTTCTTGTGCCTCAAATCCTGTCTCTTACTTTTTACATAATTTAAAATACACAATTGGATTTTACATAACCTTCAAGTCCTCCGCTTCAGTGTCACTTCCTCAGAAGCCTACCTTAGCACCACCTCCCACCCCAAATAGGTCAGCTCCCCAGAATGTGATCTTACAGTGGCCCATATTCACATTTGCATCACACTCGCCATGAGTGTTATCTGTTTGCTTCCCCAGCAGAAGGTGAGAAGCCATACCTGCTTCATTCACAGTTCTAAGCCAGCACAGTGCCTAGCACTGAATAGGTACTCTGTAAATGTTTAGGGAGTTAAAAATTTATTTTAAAAGAATGGAATTTAATATTATATATAGCCAATGAAAGCTGATGTTTAAAATATTTTCAATTTATTATGTACAACAATATGAATGTACTTAATGCCACAGAACTGTAAGAATAAAAATAGTTAAAATAGTAAATTTTATGTTCTTGATTTATGATGGTTGGACTTATGATTATTCAGTTACACAACAGTGTGAAGGCCATGCCTTCAATAGAATGATTCTTCAAATTTTGAGCTCTTTGTGGGCTAGCAATATGTGGTATAAAACTGTCTGAATGTTGGGCAGTGGTAGCTTAGCTGGCATGCAGCCATGCACTCACCAGTGGAAAAAACTGATACTCTATAGCCTACTGTGTTATGAAGCTAGGATGTGCAGTAGGTAAGATGGATTAGAGGTGTTTCCTATTTAATATTTTCAGCTTACATTGGGTTATCATGATGTAATCCCATCCTAAGTTGAGAAGCATCTGTATATATTTACCATAATAAAAAAAAATCTTTGTAATTCAGAAGGTCTAAAGATCACTTGCAACACTACCAACTGAAAATTAAAGGCAGATTCCCTTCTCCCTAAAATTAATGCTGGAAAAGCAATAATGTTGGAAAAGTTCTCTCATCATTAATCTCTACTTATTTTTCTCTAAGGACACCATAAAGAAACATGCTATTTCACAATATACATAATCTTAAAAACTTAGGGATACAGTAATTTAAGCTTTGAGAAAAGTTCTTTTGCAACTAAAAGGAGATAATATTTTTTACCTACACATGTATTTCAAATCATAAATGACTTCATCATTAAAGAAAAATAATTTTTTAAATTGATAAATATAAAAATGTTAAGAGTCCAGAATCTTATCCCTCAAGCAAAAGCACACTTAATATTTTGTGTATAAGTACCTTATCTTTTGCTCATGCATAGATATTTTATATTATAATCATGAATTCTGAATTTGGCCGTAACTGCTATTCACTACCACTTTAATGGCTTCATAATAATCCAAATTCCTTTAACTTTAGTTTTTTAATTTGGCAAATTGGTTATTTCTAACTTCTTGTCACTAAATTTATATTAAAAGCAATAACCTTTCAACATGAAAAAGTACTTATTCAAGACAAATTTCCTATTGAGAAATGACTACAACAAAAACTCCTGATATTTTTACAAATGAATTTCTAAAAAAGAACTATAGTAATTTCTATTTTAAGAGTGTAAGTAAATTTCCCAAGATATGTCTTAAAATATTTCTGTAAATTAAGATACATGTTCATAAACAATGGTTAGTCCAGAAAACTCTGTTATTCATCTCCTCCGGCACTAATGGACATTATCTCTGTACCACATGGAATAAATTCATAGAATGTACTGGGCACACAGACAGACACAGAATTTTAATAACATAAGTCCATGGCATACATTTAAAATCCTCATGCTAAATAGAGAAATGACAACTCTGATCATCTTCTACATTCATTTAAATACACTGTCCATTCCTTGGGAGGAAGAATAGTATCATTTGTATAATTTTTAATGTTTAATTCATCTACAATTTTGTAAAATGAATGGTATGAAATAAACATATAACTTTATATTTTTCCAACTAGAAATCTGGTTATCTTGTCATATATTAAGGGCTGGGGATATAGCTCAGTGGTAGCGTGCTTGCCTAGCATGTGTGAGGCTCAGGTTCAATCCTCAGGACTGCAGAAAATCAAAACAAAATCACATACTAAATAGTCTATACACTTCCCTACTAATTAGAAATGCTATCTTTACAGTAAAATAAATTCCCATATATGCATGGGTTCACTTCTGGGCTTTCTATGACTTATTTTCCTAATTCTATACCATGATAACCATATTTTAATTACTATAATCTTATAGTATGTTTTAAGAGCTTGTTGGACAAATTTCCTTCAATTTTTCTTCTTGCCAATATTTTTCATGGCTATTCTTATACACTTCCTATATTACAACCATGTAAACTTGAAATTGACTTGTTACTTTCCCTGCATCCTTTAAGAGAACTTCTAGTTCTCGCAATACTTTCTAATCAACCACAAACAAGCATACAAATGGGCAAAATATGTGAAGCAACTGTTTTTAGGTACTGGGCAAGAGACAGCCTAGAGCTGTGAATCTTGAGAGATGGGAAATATGTGAAATGAGCATAAAATCCATTTTATCCCAAATTCTGCCAGGAGTGCTTCTTGGGGGGTGGTTTTTGGTTTGTTTGTTTTTTCCAAATGCAGAACTGCTCATGCACAGGACAATAAGATTTGGCAGAGAACAAGTATTGGGAGGCTATGAGTTGAACAGAGATTCCAAAGGTAACATAGTAGTGAAAGATGTTCAAATTATCTCTCTCCCTTTTTTATGGCGCTGGTATCAAATTCAGGGCTTCATGCAAGCTAGGCAAGTGCTGTATCAAAGAACCATACCTCAGCTCTGATATCTAAGTCCTATCCAGAGCTTGATGACCAGTAGGCACTCAGTTGAGACCCTAGAAAGGTCAACAGCACTATATCCCATCAGTAAAAGCTACTCCAAATCCTTCCTACAAAAGCTAAGTTATCCATGTCTCAACAGAATCTTGCTGGGTCAACAGAAAGTTAGTTCCTTATCAGAACAAAGCAATACTCTTTTGACAATGACAGTGGAATACGTACTCTCAAACATTCTGCAAAGTTTGAGTACATAATAAAAAAAAATCACAGGACATACAAAGAAGAAGAAAAATTTCACCTGAAAAGTGCACAGATGGAATTAGCAGATGAGGACTATAAAACAATTATTGCAAATATGTATAAGGATTTAAAGGAAAAGGAGGGCATTATGAGTAAACAAATGGGGAACCTCACCACAGAAATTAATAAATGAGCTTAAAAGCAGATTGGACACTACACAAGAAAGGACCAGTGAAGCAGAGAGGAGACAGAAACTATACAGACTAAGCACATGGAGAAAAAAGTTGAAAAAGTAAACAAAGTTTCAATAAACTATGGAACAATGTCAAATGGTCAAAATACATGAAACTGGAGTCTCATAAAGAGGTAAGAAAGCAAAAAAAAAATGAATAAAATATAAAAATCGTTCCAAATATGATGAAAAATCACAATAAATAGGTCCTAAATAGTTCAGTGAACTACAAGAAAAGCATTAAAACTATTCCTAGGTCCATCATGGTCAAACTGCTAAAAACAAAAGATCATAAGAGCAGCAGAATAAAAAGATATCTGTAGGGGAAGTACAGTAAACATGACTGCTGCCTTCACTAAAAAAAAAAAAAAAAAAAAGGCATTGCAAACCACAAGAGAATAGAACAAAATACCACAAACTAGGTGGCTTATAAACAAATTTATTTCTCACAGTTCTGGAGACCAGGAAGTCAAAGCTCAAGTGGCTGTCCAATTTATTGTCTGGTGAAGATCTGTTTTGAATATTATATGTAAAACATCATAAAATAATTCAAGAGTAGACTGTGATAAGGAAGCGTACAATAACCGCCACAGATTACCAACGAACACAAAAAATAGGACAAAGAATAAAGCCAAAAAGTCAGTAGAGAAGATACTAAGAAATACTCAATCCAAAAGAAAAGGATGAAGAAACAACAAGCAAACGGGACAAACAGAGAACAGTAAGATGGGAGATTTACGTCTAATCATAGTACTAGCTACATACACTCAAGTGGACTATGAACTCCAATTAAGTAGCAGAGATTGCAGATCCAATGACTTACAAATAGTTACCCTCTGACAGTCAAATACATAAAGTACATTCAACAGATGATAGTAGCTACCTATAGCAGGCATTCCCAAAACTGTGCGCAAATGTGTGCAATGACTTTTAAATACCACCTACAGGTAACTGCAAAATAATCCCCAGCAGGAAAAACTGGAATGTAAGGGCGGCTAAAGTTAATTTTAATTGACCCTTCCCATTCATTAACTTTAATCCTCAAAATGACTACATCAGAAAGTACCTCCTCATACCTATTTTATAAGGGAGCAGACTAAGGCCCAGAGAGGTTAAGCTATGTGCCCAGGATCACATGCCAGTGATACTGGATCCCTGGAAGATACTCTATCTACAGAAAGGAGGTGTCCAGCAACAGCAGGAGGCAAAGAGTAACAGTGGGCATATCTCCATCCTGGACACTGGAGAGAACGTACCAGCAAACTGGTCATGCAGCATCCTCGGCAGGTATTCATATGGGGAGGAAATGGGCCCACTGCATTTTTGAACATGAGGATGCTATCCGTTAAGATTTTTTTCAGCAATCTTTTGCTTTAGTTCTAGGCTCATTAAGCAACCTCTGATTATATTCTGATTCTGTTGGCAAAGTACAGAGGCCCTGACAAAGGCAAGTAAAAGTTCTAAGCCCTCCGCAGTTTACCACTATTGTTATAAATAAGTAAACTGGAATCCAGTTTATGTTTCAGACTCTACTGAATTTATTAAGCATGACTCAGTTCCCATTGAGTTTTCTCACCTCTGGATGCAGTCTGAAAAAAAGACTTTGAGTCCTGCAGACCTCTGAAAGAAAATCCTGGATTAGGATGACTTCATCAAGGCTAAATTCTCAAGGAAGATACATAAAAAGTCTGGGGTCCTGGGCCTGAGTGGACTCAGGCCCAGTTCCTTAAGTTAATCATTAAGACATGATTTCACTGAATTATGAAGTCTGGCCTCTAACTTCTGATCCTACTGCCTCAGCCTCCTATCACTGGGATTATCTACCTGACTGTCTTAAATGCTGTCCTGATACCCACCTCATGAGCTCCCTTATCTCATCAGGTCTTGGCTCAAACGTCCCCTTGGTATATATGCATGCCTTTCTGACATCTGTAAGAGTGCCGCCTAACCCCACTGCCTTCAGTCTAGCTGTCATACATCTGTTTTCTCCTAAGCACTTATCATTATCATATCTCCCTTCAGGAGAGGAGGCTCCACAAGAGCAGGAGTTTTGTCTGTTTTACCTTCTGCGACATCTAGAGAATTTAGAGTAATGCCTGATAAGAGAATGCAACATGAATAAATACTTGTAATTCAAAGTCTAACAGGAAAAAGAGGCCTCAGCTGACCAACAGACTTCTTAACAGCACAGAGTTTGGCATCAAGACATCTGGACAAGTTTGACCTGGGCAAGGGAGAGACCCTTCTTGGATGAAGGGATGCAAAGCAGGATCATGAAGGAACTAGGTCATCTCAGGAATGGAAAGCAACACATGGAAAGGCTTAGGACAGACCATGCATGCTTGAGGAACATTGTATAGATGGAAACAAGGGAAATGGTGAAAGGGACAAAAGAAGCACAGGTTGTAGTAGGAAGAGAACATACACGCCAGGGCAAGGAGTCACCAAGGGATATGAAGCTGACAAATAGCATGGTCAGATTTACTTTCTGCAGAAACGGGAGCTGTGGGGGAATGAAGATGACTCTGTAGCAGGGACAACATTTTAAAGATCACTGCAAAAATCTCCACAAGGACCAATGATGCCAAAAGTCAGGCAGCAGAGTTGAGGATGGATATAAAACAGATGCCTTGACTGGACACGAAGACTGCATTTTCCCAAAATTCTGCTCCAGGAAATCATTTTATTTGGAGGTGGAGGAGCGGGAGCAAAAGGGAATATTTTAAGGTCTTCCTCTCACATACACACTACACCATACACACCATACACACACACCATACACACACAAATACTTTCAGGTATGGCTGTATCCAGAAAAAAAAAAAACATGCAATTAAACAATAAGTCGTTCTGTTTTCATCTAACAATTCTGCTTTCCTCTGAATCACGATCATTCTCAGATCAATTCTTTGCCATAGTATCCCTCAGCAGCCTTAGGTGTTGCCCAAAGAGGAAATACCTGCTGTAAAGGAGCGAAGTGCAATGCTCATACTGGCTAGCATGAGCTTCATGTCCTCTGCTGGAAGGAGAAAGGCCTCTCCAGCCCATAACATACAGAGGGATTGTAGAGAAGGCCAGCTCCCCTGGGAAAACTCAAGCCCTGCTACCAGAAAGAAGGAATAGGTGCCAGGCAGTTGGAAACTCAGAGTCCCACCACTGCTTTCTTCTCTCCAACTGATAAGGTGGACAACATTTTCAGTGGCTCCTCCCCAATTCTAGAGTTTCTCCTTGATGGTGCCTGGCTGGAGTAAAGGTACTCTTAATAACACCATGCAACCCCACACACCATAAACTTGCATTTCTCATGCTCCAATAGGCTCCTGGGAGAAGCCTCATTAACCCTGGTTTCCAGAGTCTGAGAGCTGGGAACTAACTTGCTCACGGGCAATGATGTGGTCCAGGTAGGCATATTAATATTGGACCATCTTGTCCCACTGCACTGTGTTCTGACCATAGCTGAAAAACTGATGTTCCTAGCGTACACCAGGTTCCCTCAAACCAGTGTTTAACTCCAGGTTCCCTCCATCCTCTCCCCCTGACAAATGTGCTGAAGCCCCCTTTCCTTTCTCCTCTCAGCTCTGGAATATCTTTCTTTACTTTTCCTCACACAAATCCACTGCCATGCAGCACTCACATGCTCCCACATCACCTTCTGTTATTTTCCCATAGGATACAATGTTTTATGATTATTTACTATCTATTTTTTCCATTGAACTATAAGCTTCCTCAGGCCAAGACCTTTTTTCATCTTTGTTATGATTTAGATCTGAGGTGTGCCCCCCAAATTCCTGTTAATGCAGCAATATTCAGAGGTGAAATGACTGCTTTAAGAGAGGTGTAACCTGGGGGCTGGAGCAGTGGCTCGGTGGTTACGGTGCTTGCCCAGCATGACAAGTACACGGGTTCAAACCCCAGCAACCCACATACACAACTAAGTGTCAGAACAACTAAAGCCATGTGAAAAACTCAATAAAAACTGATTCTCTCTGTCTCTCTCTCACTGTCCTTCTCTAATAAAAAAAAAATAAAAAAAAAAAAGAGAGGTGTAACCTAATTAGTCCATCCTAGTTTGAACAGACTGAGAAGTGGCTCTAGGAAGGTGGGGTGTGGTTGCAGGAGAAGGATCACTGTGGTTGTGCCCTGGAATGGTACTTCCTGTGGCCCTTTTCTCTCTCTGTCCCTCTCCTTCTCCTTCCTGACCCTGCCTTAGTGAGTAGTGTGCCTTCACTGGGCCCTTCTCCCATTATGTGCTGCCTTATTTGTGCCCAGAGCAATGGAGTTGGCCATTTAAAGACTCTGAAACTATAAATTCCAAATAAGCTTTTCTACCTCTAAGTTATTCTTGTTGGGTACTTTGGTTACAGTGGTGAAAAGCTGATTAAAACAGAAATTGGTAGCAAGAAGTGGGATCATTGCATGTGGTTCAGAAGACTTTGGAGCTGGTCTGTACGAGGAATTTTGAAAAGTTTAGAGTGAAGGTTGGAAAAGCTTAAAATGTTGTTAAGTAGAGCTTAGTGAGCTCAGAAGACCAGATTGCCAATAGGAATGTGGGCTACACTCATGAGGTTTCAGAGGGAAATGAAAACTCTACCAGGCATTGATTACAGGACACTCTGACAAAGAACTTGGCTACACTTTGCCCATGTCCTGAGACTGTGAGGCTGGATTTAAATTAAAGTGATGGATTAATTAACCTGGCACAGGAAATTTTAGGGCATCATAGCCTTCAGGTGGTAGCTTGGATATGAAAAGGGATGCCAGGGTGGTAGCTGGAATTTTGGGTCAATCAAGAGGAAATCATATTTTTTCTTTTAAGAGGACAAACAGTATCTGCTACTATTAATGAGCAAATAAGCATATGCATATTGATTTGACACCACCAATGCTAATAAGGATTCACAAGGAGGGTCCTAACACAGACACTCCCTTCTGCTAACAAAGGCACTGCATAAAGATGCTAATGGCACAGGTCAAAGATTGGATCTAGTCAGAACTTCTGTGCCTATCGGCCTAGGCCTGGGGGAGGGAAAACAATGGTTATGATATTATACAAAGTGCAAGAACCCAAACCCTCTAGAGCGCCTTCCTTTCTCCCAATCTAGGGGAAGCCTACTCTGCTTTCTATTATTTTCTTAAAATAAAATTTGCTCTGCTTGCCTTGGTATCCCTCAGTTTCATTCTTCATTTCCAGGGAGCATGAACCTGACTTTTCCACCAAGCCAGCATCAGATAATGCTGGAAGCTTTTACTCACATTTACCCTGAGAATCAGGAGCAGAAAACAGAGCTAAAGGATCTAAGAAATTTGCAGTTTGGCCAGAAAAGTGAATGTAAAATGGGCGCTATGGAAGTTCTGTTTATTAAGGAGATCAAAGCTCTGTAAAGAGATGCTAAGTACTTTGCACAAAGACAATAGGAAAGATGCCTGGAGGGCATCTCAGGAATCTGTGGGACCACACCTACAATAGGCTCCAGGTTGTAGAAGGGAAAACTCCTTTGCCAGAGGTCATGGGGACACCTTGCCTGCACAGGCAGCCTAGGAAGTTATTTCTCCATGTGAAGGCATGCAGGTACTCAGAGGCTACTGCAGATGTGATTCCAGGGTGCTCAGGTACTGTGCAAGCTGGCAGCATACCTTGGCATCATCCATATGGTGCTGGCTCTGCAGGAATACAGGATGCTAAAGTTAAGAGGTCTTGGAGGCTTCCATCAAGCTTTCAAAGGAAGGTCTGGGAGGCTAGGCAAAGTGTAGCAAGATCAGAGTCACTACAGGCTGCCCAGCCTATCTCACAGCCATGTGTCTTAGAAGCTATGTGTAGAGTTTTAGTCTTGCTTTTGCTTTATCCCTTCTTCCTATGCCCCTGTTCCACCCTTTTGGTATAGGAATGTTTACTCTGTGCCATGGTATATTGGATATTTGTAATTTGTTTTTTGATTTTTGTAAGAGCTCAGAGTCAAGAGTTTGCCTTGAATTTCAGAGGCAACTTTTGACTTGGACTGGACTTTTGGGCAATGCTGGAGTTGTTAAGACTATGGGATTCTTAGAGATAAACTAAATGCATTTTGCATTGAGAGATGGACAGGAGGTCTTGGGGACAGGGGCAAAAGTTTGGATATGAGGTGTTCTCCCAAATCTCCTGTTAATGCAGGACTATTCAGAGATCAAATCGTTAGGTTATGAAAACTACAACCTAATTAGCCCATCCAGGTTAGAATGGGCTAACTGGGTGCTAAATGTAGGCAGGTGAGGTGTTGCTGGAGGAGGTGGGTCACTGGGGGTGTGGCCTGGAAGGATGCTGTCTCATCTTGAGCCCAGAGCAATGAAGTTGGCTATCTATGGACTAAGATCTCTGAAACTATGGGTCCAAAATAAACTTTTCCACCTCTAAGTTGTTCTTATTGGGTATTTTGGTCACAGTAATGAAAAGCTGACAATCTCCATGTACTTAACACAGCCATGTGGTACACAGCAGGCATATGCTTATTAAAGGAATATACTGAAGATTGAAATTGGTGACTTTTCATGAGTTTTTTTGGTCTTACATTAGTATTACTTATTTTTTAGCATTTATATTGTATGTAGATAATTCAATACAAGGATAATGAATTAAAAAGCTGCTAGAATTGTTTCCAAGACAAATTTTCTTGCATGAACACCTGATGGTATTCCTTTTTGTTAATAGAAAATGAAAACTACACCAGCCACCATCATTCCATTAATACCCAAGGGGCCGGAAACTCAGGCTGAATATCATACTGAATTTGTATCGAGGGCAATGGTCTTGAATAGAATCACCTCCCCATTCCTTCCAATGACTGATATGCACATGTATCTGAGAGTTATCAGAAAACACCTTCAGGGCTTTGTCCCCTTCCCCCACTCTGGGGGAAGTCTGCTCTTTTCCCTATACTTTACTTTCTGTGCTTTCTATAATAAAACTTGTCTACTACGCTTGCCTCGGTGTCCCTCTCGGTTTCATTCTTTGACTCCGAGGGGACACGAACCTGACATCCACATCACCGGCATCAGATGGGGGCGCGTTCAAGATCCATCAGGAACAAGATCATCACTGATGTAAGCTCCCTGCAAGTGCAGCTTTACATCTTTCTTTCTGGATGGGCTCGGATGTGTCTGGCATTAGTAGACAGTTACCCTCTGATCCTGGTTAACTTTGGATGCGAGGAGTTGAGTGAAGGAGTGAAGCAACTGAGAGATTCTGGCCAGGGCTTCTCAAAGGCTTCTCCCTGGATCTCCTCTCCCGACAGCCCTTAGGGGTATCCTACAAGTAACCAGTCGATTGGACGGTGCTGAGCGAACACCCCAGAACTATGCACCTCCATATGAGCCAAACTCTTCTAAAGCTCATTCCTCCAGAGCAAAGCTGGTGTGTGGCCAGAGGAAGGCTTGAGACAACTGAAGGAAGCTGACTGGGGTGACTCTCCAGTGCTGCAAGAAGGTCTCTTGTCCAGAGCCTGGCTCCGACAGCCCTCAGGGGTACCAGCATTGATCACTACCTGTTTCTCTTTGTTTCTGACTGGCTTGGCCCAATGGTGGAAGGCACCCTCACTCAATGAATCTTGGAGTCTGAGACGAAGTCTTGGTCTGATCTAAGGTCTTTGAGAAAGAGGTGACCCCAGAGCATGAGCTGAGCAGTCTCTCCCTCTTCTGAAATGTTTCTACTCTGTCTATCCCTGGAGGATGCAATGTCCATTGAAACTCTCTGATTGCTATGAGAACTCTATTGCTTAGACAACTGTTGCAGATTGTTGGGAAGGATACTTGTTATAACACAGAAATCATGGAAAATGAAGCTATACTGACTTTAAAACAAAATTGGATATAGAAAGCAACACAATTAGAACTAAGGAACAAACAAATAGTATATGTAAGACATCTACAGAGAGACATGTTTGCCTTTCCTGGTTTAATGGAGGTTGAATTTTAACTCCTTGAAGTAATTAACACATGTTTACCCTTTTTTTTGTCTCTGTAGAGGTTAGGCTTTAATGTTTTAGCTCATAAATTAGCACAGATATTTTATAGGATTAACAATTATAGGAATTTAGGGAGACACAATTTGGTGAAATGTTTGGTCTCTGTCCTTTGTAAAAGCAGATTTAGAATCGTGTAAGGCAAATTTTAAAGCTACAACTAGTTGGCAAATATCCTCCCTTAGATCCTCCATGCTAAAAGGGAAGGAGACACCAGCTAGTTATCTGCCTGATAGCCATCTTTTACAATGCAAATTACATGAGCTAGTGCGTAAACCAGTTTGAGACCAAAAAAAGGCTTGAATTTCAAGCCGCTGTGAGGCCTAGGGACTATGTTTACTCCCTTCCTGCATGCTAAGATTTTAACAAGAGGTACTTGGAAAGGAATATCAAGAAACAATAATTCCTAAGGAGTTTTCTCTTCTCTTCATTTGGACACAAGGAAACTGGAAAGATTCCATATAGATTTTCTTTATTCTTAAAAAACAACTTCCTGAGGATTTTACCTGCTTTCATTCCTTCAATGCCTGGGCAGACTCTAATTCTGGTGCTAAAGATGTGTGCATGCTCCTTTACTAGAATAAGTACGGCCGTTTCATTTTTTTGAATTTTGAGCTCAATTTCAATGGTGAATTCACCTATTTTGTACACCTAGATACTTTTCAGTCAGTCTTGTTTTATCTAACTAGAGTTTTTTTTTAATTATGGTTTTTACTGCTGTCTTTATTCAAAAGGTCAATTATTGCAAGGTTCTAAAATCTGTTTCCTGTTGGTTTTTTTGTGTGCACACCTGTCCTGTGTTTGTGTACATGTATGTTATATGTATGTTCAATGTGGTACCAAATTGGCTTATAGATGAGCACTCATAAATTAAATTTAAAAAAACGAAAAAAGAAAATGGATCCAAATGACCTTTAATTCACATGACTTAAGCATTTAAAAAGAGGTTCAATCTAAATCATTTAGACATAAGAGTAAAGATGTGTTTAAGAATACTAGCTCACATATTTGTTTTCTAGGTGGTCAATCACTGGAGTGTTTTCTATAAATGTTTAGAGTGTTTCATTCAGTACTTCTAGGATTTTTCTTCAATGGAAAGATGGTTTATATTTGTCTAATATCCTGTGGTTTCATGGATAACCTAAGTTAACAATAAAAATGACTAGATTTAACATAAATGGGATTAATCTCCATAAATGTGTTTGTTAGAGGAGACATCTGATGAGTTTGCAAAGTCAAAATGTTAAAACATTAATTGCTAAGTAAACTCGAGTAATCTTGATTTAATTTCTATGAGGTGACATTTGGGTTTATTAAGTGTGTTCTTATAAGTTCTAACATTCATTTGGGTTTATTAAATATGCTATTATAGATTGGAAACTAAAAAGATAATTTAAGATTGCTTTGATCTGGGTCTTCACTAAAAAAAAGGCAAGGTTCTTAAGACTTAAAAAACGTTCATTTTAAATCTGGCTTACATTTGCTTTAAATGCATAGAGGCTTTATCATTAATGGGTTATATGTATAAATCAGTTTGATTACTGGTACTGTTTCCTCTTGGCAATTTCATTTTGTATTTTTTTAAACTGTTTTGACTTAAATCATATGACCTATAGTATTTCTCACCTTAAAGTAATTGGGAACATTGGAGGTTTCATAAGGATTGTAGCAAAAAAATATAAACGATATAGGCATGGACATATGCTTTGATATGGAAACTGGAATCTTCCTGGATGAAGAAAGAAATGTTCCTGGATAAAATAGTGTCTAAGTAAGTTACAGAAGGTTTGTGGAAGGTAAATCTCAGAAGCTTGTGTGTTAGTAAATTGAATATAATTGGCACAATTTAAAGTTATTTAAGGTTTCATTTAAGTTCAAACAGTAATGTAGTGTTTTGAATCAGAATCTAATTCTATGTATTGAAATAACAAGGGTTTCTTAAAGCATGACCTACTCTTATCAGGTGTTAGGCTTAATGACTTAGAAAAATTAAAATCTTAAAGGAATTGTAATTTATACCTGTTTTACATCATAATGAGCAACTGTAGGTTATTACAATATAGCTGACACTCTGATATAGCTGAAATAGAACTATATTTATGAAGTTTATAAAATAAAAATTTATGTAAGGTTACAGACAAGGTAACCAGCATGCTCTCTTTACACATTGTATTTCAAAACTTGGGTTACATAAATGTTTCATTGTTAAAACTTTTGCAAAACCTATGGAAGCTTAAGATTATTGTTATAATACACTATGGATCCTAAATTTTTATTCAAATGTTAAATTTAGTTAATATAAGGACATCTATATAATTAATACTGGCTTTGTGTATTAGATTTATTCATGTCTTTCAAGTATATAAATTCCTTAAGATGTAAAATTTAGGGCAGCATTTTATCAAGCTGATGTTTCCAAGCTAGAAGTTGTTTATAACAATGGTCTCCATCAGGTTTATATGGAAACAACAAGTTTAAATATTTATTTATATCATTTAATATTTTGTAATTAAAGTAGAATAACCTGACTTTATACTGAGATAAAATTTAACTGTATGTTTGTGACGCAATAATGAAAGTCTAATTTAAAGATTAACAATGTGAAATGTAAAAACATTTTGCTACCTTTTCTACAAAAGGAGCTCTCTTAATGCTTCTTTGATTCATGTTTGAGATATAAGGCTGTATATTAACTAAGTACTTAATATAGACTCAGGGAAAGCCCTACAGCCTTTCTGGAGAAACTCAGGGAGGCACTGAGAAAACACATCATCATGGACCCTGAGTCCATGGAGGGCCACATAATTTCAAAAGACAAAATTATTACTCAGATGGCCCCAGACACTTGGAGGAAATAATTGGCACATAGCCCTGATCAGTCTTTAGATAACATCTCTTAGCTTGCAACCTCTGTCTTTTGTAATAATGGTCAGGAGGAGAGGAAAGAAAGGGAACATAGAGACTAAAAAGCTGAGGCACTGGCTGGCTCTGCCCTACAAGGAGTAAGCTTCCAGCGTAATAGAGGAGAGAAATGGAATGGACCCCTAGTCAGGAAAAGAACTTATGTCCATTGTGAACAAGGGGGACATTACCTGTGGGAGTGTCCACAGGCCAAGCACAAAGCGACCACCACTAAGGCCCTATCCTATCTGTCAAGGCCATAACTGGAGGAATGAATGTCCCCAGGGGCGCAGGCTCTCAGGTCCAAAGTTCCCCACACAGGCCTGACTGGGCTGAGGTCGGCTTTTTTGGCTCTGTGACTCCTATGGCTCTGTGACTCCTATTACCATGCATGAACCCCAGATATGCTTCTCCATGGGGAGCCAAAAGGTCAGTTTCCCCTTGGACACTGGCACCAGCCTTTGTACTTGTCTCTTACCCTGGATCCTCCTAATATTGTGACAGTGCGAGGAGTGTCTGGAGGGCCTGCAACTAGAAACTTGACTCTCCCGTTAAGTTGTAAATGGGACAGGATGGTGTTTTCTCCTGCATTCCTGATCGTCCAAAGAGTGTCCTTCTCCTTAAGGGAGAAATTTACTTTCAAACATTCAAGATTCTATCATGGTAAACCGAATGTGGAGTGGCCTTACGGTAATTAATGAAGCATGAAGCAGACGTTCTCCTCCACTCTGTGACTAATCCTATTCTGTGTCATTCGAGGTTCTAGCTACTGCTCTTTAGTTTACTGTGTTAGATGTCTTTTTCTGTATACCCCTAGACTTTCAATTAAAATATGTGTTTCTTTGAGGAGCCAAATAACAGACCTGGTTTTCCCTCTCAAATTCGATGATAATTTTCATTCTGCATTAATTTTGATATCTTAGTTCAGCAGATCCACTCCAACTTAGAGTCTGCTGAACTCCCGATTGTGATGAAGATGGAGCCACCCTCGAGCACTCCAGATGACCTCTATCACAGACTCCTTATTCAACCCAAACATTATCAAGGGAAGACCCAAAACTGCTTGCCCCACGTTGCCCTTTTCTCTGCAGGAAGTCGCCCTTTTCTCAGCAGGACCCCCACAGCAGTTTGGGTTTCCCTAAACAGAGGGGGGAATGAGGCAGAAAAAGTTAGGCAGTTCAGTGTAGGCAGAGCAATGCGGGTTGATAAGGAGATCATCTTTTCTGAGAAGGCAAAGACATCCCCCAATGCTAATAAGGGTCTGAAAAGATAAGCCCAGATGCAGACACTCCCTGCTGCTAAGCAAGGAACCACAATCTTTCTTGCCTAAGG
>PVKS010019355.1:0-38544 GCA_004027875.1 Aplodontia rufa | reverse complement strand
TGTGGGCAGTGGATTCTAGATTATCAGACCTGGCAGGAATCCAACTTCCCCATTTTGCAGAAGACCAAAGTAGATGATACGAGATGCATTTAGAATTATGGGAGAATCCACACCTTCAACATTGCAGCTAAGCTCCTGGCACACATGGAGTGTCCGGCTCAGAACCCCAGGAAATGTTTATTCTTCGTAACTGGAGATTCTCCATCACTCACTCCTCCTCCCGCACATGTGCATTGCACTCTCATTGGACACGAGTATTAAACAGGGAGGCAAAGAAGAAATAGCAGTTGCGATTATTATAACCCGGAGCAGAGCAGCTGCCAAGAAATCCTACAAAAGGCTTACAGCCATTTTCCCATGAGTCAGAAAACATAAAGCAATCTCCGAAGACCAAACTTAGTGCGGATCAATGAAATGCTTTGCCAGTTTAGGCAGTGTGCAGTTGTTTAATTATCGCAGAGTAGTGGTGCGGATTACATTGAACATTTGTTTTATATTTGAAAATCCTGGAAACGAAAATTAATGGATTTGCACAGGAGCAGCCTTGCTCGTGGAGATCAATGATTCTGAGTAGGGCAGCAATTACTCACGTTGCTTTGAGCTCCTTTCTAGGCTGGAAAGAAAAAAAAAGTTATTTCGAGAGGGAAACTGTTGCAATGGAAATCTGGCGAGTTTTAACAAGCACCGAATTGCTCTTTTGTTTCCTGACTTGTGATTGAGATTGTTCATCAAAACCAGGTCTCTGCTGCCATTTGCAAGAAGTCAGCTCTGCCCAAAGGCACAGACATGAGATCCTGGGATGGAGGAGTTCCATGGTGCTGGAGAGGGGGTGGGCAGGCCCTCGGAACAGGAGGGGAATCATCAGCATCAGGACCATGAAGGACAAATTCTAACAGTGAATCTCAGCATCGTGTACATCCATGAGATAACGGGGGCTGGAGCGGTGGCTCGGTGGTTACAGTGCTTGCCCGGCTTGCGCAGGTACACGGGTTCAAACCCCAGCACCCACGACCACAACTAAGTGTCCAAGCAATGAAAGTCATGTGAAAAACTCAATAAAAATTGATTCTCACTCTTTCTCTCACTCCCTCTCACTGTCCTTCTCTCTTTAAAAAAAAAATAAAAAAGACAAGTAAAGAGATCAGTAAAGTAGAGGGAAGGGAACACGGGGTGGGAGGAAGGGAAGGAAAGAACTGAGGCCTGAATTAGAACAAATTCTATTCCACGCTTTTATAATTGTGTCATAATGAATTCTAGTGTCATGAACAACTAAAAAGAACTGATTAAAAAAGAAAAGAAAAGGAACGAGGGGGATTCTGAAGGAAGCAGGCAGAGGAGGTCCACTCCAAGTCAGGTCCGTCTTCAGTCCATCATTATGAAGATAAAAAGATGTCAGGGAATAAGGAATTCAGCCAAATGAGCCCGGAGCTGCTTAATAAATCCAAAATCCACTGGCTTCCTCTATGCAGCAAGGCCTCGCTAGCCCACGGGGAACACATCCTAAGAAGCCCAGTGAACAGAACCACACCCGGTCCACCACATTTTTGCTACGTACACACACAGTGCAGGTGGGATACGCAGACAAAGGGCTGATTCATGTCGGAGCAGGACAGCTTGAGATTTCACCATGCTACTCAGATTGGGGTGCAATTCAGTTCTCAGGAATTGTTTATTCCTGGAATTTTCCACCAAATGTTTTGATCGTGGTTGACCACAGGGTAACTGAAACCTCAGAAAGCAAGGCCTCAGATGAGGGGGGTCCTGCACATGCAGATCCAGTAAAGGCATCTTGTGGCCCACGGTGGCCCCAGTCTGGTGCTGTTTACGAAACGATGTTCAGTAATGGTGAAAACAAGAGGGTCGAGTGAGCTAAGAGGAAGAACACGCCCAGGATCGCAAGACCAACCTCCTCCAGGCAAAAGCGGTAGGCCAGCTGAGCGAGGCTGGCATCGGAAGGTGGTGTGCAGGGAATCGAGGATTTGGGAGGCATCTAGGTAAGGAGGGGAAGGTACGGCAGGGCAGGAGCAGAACATCAGCCAAGGCTGGCAAGATGGGTTGAAGGAAATGAGCTTCTTGGCCCCCTTCCGGCCAAACATCAGCCCCAGTGGCCAGCAGCTTCCTGCAACCAGTTCAACAAACAGCCCCACAACCCCGCACCACCCTGGGAGGACTGGAGTCCAGATATGAAATAATATAAATTATTGAATCAAATCTTTAATCTAACACTTTATGAATCTTGAAGCCTTCTACTGGAAATTGATTTTACTTCTCCCTAGAGTTAATGAATTAGGTATTGATATAAGGTGCTTCCTCTTACTCCCAGCACACAGGTATTGTTGAGATTGCCTATGATCACACAAACTACAGGACAATTAAGAGAAGGGAATGTCAACACCAGGCTGAGAACAGAGCTTTCGACTACTCGAGCATCATCAGCAAATGTCTCTGTCATTATTAAAGCAAGTGCTCTTTGCCAAATGCCAGGAACTAGACATGGCTGAGTTTTCGTCAAGGGTCCCGCAGTGGTGCTCCCGGTAACTTTGACCATTTCTTCTATGGAGAAAGAAGGCCCAGAGGGTGGAGGACCTGGGAGGGAGATGGCCATTAGCAGAATCGCAGACCTCACAGGGCCCCACAACTTTTCTCAATGTGTCTTCCAAGAAGGCAGGTGGGATCTCTGCTCAACAACTCCAGGAAAGTCACATCAAATGCTCTGCTCTCAGGGAGTCCCCATGTCCGTTAACATGGAAAGGCTTGCAGAAGGCAGGTGGGATCTGTGCTCAACAACTCTGGGAAAGTCACATCAAATGCTCTGCTCTCAGGGAGTCCCCATGTCTGTTAACATGGAAAGGCTCTGAGAATCCTGCAGCCAGGAAACCTGCCTTGGATCTATCCATTTTGCTCTAAGTTTACTAATATAGTCTTTTGCACTTTATTGCCATAGAGTCCTCTGGGAACACTCAACTGGAAGACAAGAGGTGCTTCGGCGTCTCTGAGGATGGGATCTCCCTGCTACTGGGCCTCTCCTGATCATTTTAGGAATCACATTTTTCAGGGTCACTATGGAGGGCGTACTTTTGAGGTAGTAGCATCTGCTGGCATGGTCTCTAAGTCTGGGGGGTTGGGGATGAGGCATCGGGTACACAGAATGCCTGCAGCTTCTCTGGGTATGTTAGTCAGCTTTTCTTGGTTGTGACCGGAACACCCATCGAGAGTGACTTAGAGGAAAAAGAGTTTTTTTTGGTTCACAGTTTCAGAGGTCTAAGCCCGTTCTGGGCTGACTCCATTGCTCTAGGCCCAAGGTAAAGCAGAACCTTAAGGAAACGGTGGAGGATCCCTGCTCTGCAAA
Source organism: Aplodontia rufa (assembly GCA_004027875.1). Taxonomy (NCBI): domain Eukaryota; kingdom Metazoa; phylum Chordata; class Mammalia; order Rodentia; family Aplodontiidae; genus Aplodontia; species Aplodontia rufa. Next base: position 35,195 of record PVKS010019355.1, on the reverse strand, counting down.
CCAGGAGGCAGAGAAAGGGGAAGGGGCCTCAGGGAAGATGAGTCCTTCCGGGGCACACCCCCAGTGCCCCACCTCCTCCAGCCACACACCCCCTGCCTACCGTGACCACCACTCAGTCCATTCAAACTAGGAGGGACTGACTAGGTCCCCGCTCATCATCCAGTCTTTCACCTTGGAACATTCCTGCGTTAACACAGGAGCTTTGGGGAGGGGGAGCCCTCATATCCAAACATAATAGGGTGCTTCCTGGAGTCTTGGATTAAGAGATCTCATATTTTTAAAAAAAATATAAAAATAGACAATTAGAATTAATTTTAATAATATATTTTATTTAGTTCAATATATTAAAATATTTTTATTTCAACATATATTCAATGTAAAAACTATTTAAAAGATATTTTTTTCTTTCTTTCTGTCTTTTTTTGGAATGGAATCCATGGCCTATTACATGGTAAAAACGCATGAATTGCACCTCATCCTCTCTTTTCTCTCTCTCTCTCTTTTCCTCCCTTCCTCCCTCCCTCCCTCCCTTCCTTCCTTCCTGTTCAGTAAGCCTTTGAAATCCAGTGGGTTTGACACATGTCTCATGTCTCGGTTCAGATCAGCTGCATTTTGCATGATCAGTGGCCACGTGTGGCCTTGGCCACTGTGTAGGACAGGCCAGCTCTCCGTTGTCAACCTGTAGCCTACACAAGAAAGGAGCTGGGATCCAGGTCTAGGGACATAAGAACCTGCCCCTCTGCCTTCTCAAGTTTCAATAACTGAGTGTTCTGGTAAAAGCTGACACTAGATTAACAAGACAAAAGACATACAAATTTTTTACATGCATAGGGGCATCTTAGGAAAGTGAGTCCCCAGTATTACAAAGAGATTTAGAAGCTTAAATACCCTCTTTGTATGGCAGAGGAAATGGAGGGGATGTAGGTAATTTAGAGGGAGAGGAGTTGGGCATGGTGGCACACACCTGCCATCCCAGGGGCTCAGGAGGCTGAGGCAGGAGGATCACAAGCTCAAGGCCAGCCTCTACAACTTAGCAAGGCCCTAAGCAACTTAGCATGACCCTGTCTCAAAATAAAATATGAAGAGGACTGGGGATGCAAGTCAGTGGTTAAGCAGCCCTGGGTTCAATCCTTAATTCAAAAACAAAAACAAAAACCAAAAATTGAGAGAGAAGAAGTGACTTCCAGGGAAATGAGTAAAGATGACTTCCAGGGTCTGGGGTAAATTTCTAGGCTCTGAGCATCATGTCGACGCCAGACTTCTTTCTTATGAGTTGATCTTCTGGAGGATCTAGACTTTAGGATGACAGGGGCGCTTCAGAGGTAGCCCTTGCTGAGCTCCAGGGGAGAAAGAGATGGGAGTGCAGAAGGGGTTGGAGAGACTTGCTTCTGAGACTGTTTATTTTGGCTCACAGTAGTTTGCATGCCGAAGCTCTGTACTTTGGGGTGTCATTTTCTGAGCCCCATTCAGGCTCATCCTGCTGGATGGAAATGTTGGGTTTACCTCTCTGGTTTCCCCTGTGTAATAGGAAATCAGCATGAGAACCCTTAATTACCCCTGAATCCTCTGCGCCTTGGCTCTTAATAAACATGTGGATCACTAAATCAATACATTTGTCTCATTCATTACTCTTCAGAAAGTATCTTGTGATCTCTGACTCCTCAGGATCCCCTAATGTGCTCTGCTTCTCTTAGCACATGTACAAGTTGTTAGAGCTTATATTTGGAATGTCCCCCAAAGCCACTATGTTAAAAGCTTGATCCCCAGCTCGTGAAGCTACTGGGAGGTGGTAGTGGGACTTTTAAGAGGTGGGGCTTAGTGGAAGGTAGTGAGGTCGTTGGGGATGTGCCAAAGGAGATACTGGGACCCCTGTCCTTTCCTCTCCTTTTTTGCTTCCTGAATGCCATGAGATGAGTAGCTTCCCATGCCAAAAACTCCCACCATGACATTCTGCCTCACCTTAGTCTCAAAAGCAACAGGGTCAACCAGCTACGGACTGAAACCTTCAAAACTATGAGCCAAAATAAGCCTCCCCACTTTTTAACTTGATTATCTCGGGCATTTCTCTATAGTAACAGAAAGCTGACTAATGCCCAAGTAGCATGTTCTTTTAGTTCTTCTCAGTGTGGTGAGGAAACAGAATATGCCTTGAGACTGGACAGACCTGGGCTCAAGATCTGCATGCGTGTGACATGTGACATGTTTCTTTCATTCACTCTTTTTTTTTTTTTTTTTTAGAAAGAGAGAGAGAATCAATTTTATTTATTCATCTGGTTTGGGTTTTTCTGACACTTAGTTGTGTGTGTGGTGCTGGGGTTTGAACCTGGGTCCTTGAACACGCTAGGCAAGCATTCTACCACTGACCCACCGCTCCGGCCCCTCTCATTCACCCTTCTGGTGTTTATTTGATGGCCTCCATTGTCCCAGGCTCCAGCCCTGTGCTCAGGGCTGATTAGAGAGGCCCATGTTGGCGTTCTCAAGGAGCTTAGTGAGGAGGATGCTTGAATGTGCCTGTGTTCCATGCCTGCACGTCCTCTGACCCTACACGTCACTGCCACCATGCACACATGGGGGTTGCTGAAGGCAGAGGACCGGGTGAAGCCTGATTGTGAGCTCAGCTCAGAGCAGGCCGAGGAGCAGGCTTGTGGGGGACCTGAGTATCCTCCTTCCCCAACCTCTCTCCTTTCTCTGTGTTTCCATCTTGCCCCTGGCCGTGTGGAATCCTAGTTCACAAAAGGCCACATGTTCTGGCTCGCTGGGCTTGAGGCCTGGGGTGCAGTTGAGTAGTGAGTAAAATCTCACTATTGCCTCGAGGGGGTCGGGGGTCACTGAGCCACACCCCCCATTCCCCACCTGCAATTTCCTGCCATTTTCCCCAAGATATCCAGGTCATTCACACTTTCACCTGACTGGAAATCCTACAAGACCAAGCTTCTGGTCAGTTCATCCTCTGGTTTTTCCATTTGGTACATGAGGGAGCGTGCCTGCGGCAGCCTTCCAAGTCTATTTGGTGAGAAACAAGCTTACAGGAGGAGAAGCTATTGCCTAACCGTGTGGGCAAGGAAAGATGTCTGCCAGCTAAGAGAGGCCTGCCCAGAGCCAGATTCCTTAGGCCTAACCTTTGGCTTGCTTGTGATCTCAGTTTCTCCTCTGCAGAGGTGCGATCTTCCCAAAGCTGCCAACTGCTCTTGTCCAAGGGGTTTTAAGCACCAAGAATTCTGCAGCTCAAACAGGACTCCCCAGGTGGCCCTCAATAAGTCCCCTTACCCTTGCTGTTTTTCAGCCATTCTTCCAAAAGAAGGACAGGGAATGGGGGAGACAGAGACACCCGGTGATCCCTGTACTCAACGACAAGCTTAAAACGTCTGTTGAAAGCAAAGAATATCTGAAAAATAAATTATTTCGGCAGAAGTGGACTTCTGAATGCAAATGGAACCGGGACTCTGGGAAGGGGTGCTCCAGGTCTGCGTGTGCACAAATGATGACAGGGCCTTGGGGAGGGGACCCAGTGGGACAGCTGGCTGGTGGGAAGGCAGTGACAGGCAGCTGGGAGTCACACTCCCCTGGGAGCACACCACCACTTTGTGCCTTAAATTCTCACTCAAAGAACTCTCTCGCCTCTTGCTGCCAATATGAAAAGTAGTTACTTCCTGTGGGGGGAAGTAACTTCCTAGCTTTTCAAATGTTAGCATCCATTATTTCATGACTTCCTTTTCCTCTGATAACACAGGTGTAGGGAAAGGGGGATTCCCTTTAGCAAACCCTGATTTTTTGCGGTAGTAGATTGGGACCCTGAATCCAGAGGCTGACCTGGAAACAAAACCTTCCAGGAGCTGTTCTACGACCTCACCTCTAACACATATAAGGACTTTTCATCTGGGGAGGGAGACTTGCTAGGGAGCTGCAGGCCAAGAGATCTAGTTGTCTGCTAAACTTGAAGAGTGTGTGCCAAAAACACGAGTCTTGCTCATCTCCCCACCGAGCACGCCGGTGGGGACCACTGTGTCCTCCTTCCTGCTGAGCTGGGCTGGCACTGTGCTTCCCCATGGTGGCTGACTCTGTCACACATCAAGGCTACCCTCTGATGTCACCAAAGGGAGTGCATGCTCTGAAAATCTTCCCATCTCTAAAGTTCCATGGGAAAATCACTAAAGAGCAATGCCAAGGTCATGAACCCTTCAAAACAAAACTGCAAGCACAAGACTGTCCGCTTGGAAGACTGACCATGCACACAGAGTGGTCAGTACAGATCTGGATGACTGACTCCACAGGGTCAAGTGGTTCCAGGAAGTTGCAAAAAAACAATGAAAGATTTTTGCACATATTAATTTGTTCAAAAGGACACTGGGAGGATGTGAGGCATTAGGCTTGAATGAACTCAGCTTGAGTAGATCCAGCACATCCGTGGTCTAGCACTGCCAGCAGAGCCCTGTTTGCACTTTGAAGCAGAGGTTGACACAGATACGGAGAAAGAACAGACGGGCTTACTTGTTACTGATGCTGTCCTTATTCCCGGATTTAGAGGCATGCTAGGAAGATTAGGAAAGTTGTCTGAAGAAGAATGATGGGAGTGTTTTGATTTCACTACTCTGGAAGAGTTATTGAGTGGCTGCTAGGTGCCATGCGATGACCTAGGTACCCAGGTGGGAGTCTCCCTCACCAAGTTTGCAATTAAAGATGGGAGGTGGTCCGCAATCCTATCTGCCCCTCTGATCTGGGAATTCCAAAGCCAAGAGCTCTTGGTCCGTTTGCACGCCAGCTTTGGAACAAGAAGGAGAAAAGAACAAGTACCTTTGGCCCAGTGGCCACACCCACTGGGTCCTCATCCACAAGGGATGTGCCAATCGAGATGTGTGTGCATTCCTTCCAGTCGGACCACTAGATGTGGATTCAGGAAGGAGATAACCTAAAGGAAAATTGGGGGCTCCAGGATAAATTTGAAAACTTTTCAATTCATCCTACAAAGTAATCCATGTCCCTGCAGAGAAATCATTGTCAGGCCACTGGGTCTCACTACCCAGGGCCCCCACTGCAGCAGTGATCTCTTTTCCATTATGAAAACCCAAGGTGTTGGGATCAGGGGAGACATGAAGAGGCCTAAGAACTCTAGTAACTGCTAATCAGGCGTTCTGGAACTTTCAGAGCTGAAACGGACCTCAGGAATAACCTCGCCCTTGGCATGCAGTACAAACAGGAGAGCGGAAACAGCCGGACACAAGGAGATGGTCAAGAGCACATGAATCCTCAGAGGAAAGTGTGACTGAGGTCCGGCCCTCCTGACGCTACACCTGCATTCTGCAGGTCCGGCTAAAATTGCTGACCACAGACCACATGCCCATCAGCCGTCTCGTGACTCAACTGTCAACCTCAAAGTCAACACGTGGGAGGTGTGCTTCAGCCACGACAGGATTTTCTCTGATGACTTTTAGAGAAACAAAGTCAGCTCATAGGGATGAACATCTCTCCACCAAACTCCACTCGAGAGGATAAAGAACTTTTCAAAACTTTGAGAAAAGCCTGGGTACCTAAAAATAAGTAATTAATTAATTAGATAAGGCTGAATCAGAACTGTTAAAAGCCAGAGAAGACTGTGCGCAGACATTACGATAATTAGGAAGCTATTTATTAATCGAGTGATAGAAATGTGATCGTTTAAAAATGCCTCTGGATCTCTCAGGGGTGGGAATAAACCTTGATCAAATCTCGCCTGAGTCAGATCTACTTCCTGAAATCAGTACGCAACATCTTTCTCACCTAAAAGCAGATATGTTTAGAAGTTTGCAGGAAATGACAGCCCAGTGGGTGGAGCGCAATTCTTGGGGATGCTTCTATTCCTCGGAATCAAGGGCTCTTTGTGTTTGAAAAGGGGGTGGGGGGAGCTCTCTTTCCCCCACCAACATATACCTAAACTTTTGATCTAGTTTGTATTTGTCAAAACTTTCAGAAGGACTTCTAAAACTTCTTTCTCTGCCCTAGAAATTCCATCCATACTGACAGCCAGTTTCTGGTCTTCTGAACGAGCCCCTCTCAGCCCACAGCCAGTGTCAGGGTGGAGAGCCAGACCCTCCTCCTTGCCCCACTCCAGGGACCAATTCTCTAGGGTGGGGTGTGTGCCCTCTTGCAAGGTAAATCCCTACCACCCAGGCATGTGGCAGTATTGTTTTTTCCCCTTTTAAAATGAAAAGTTGAAAATTGGGAACAGAAGGGTCCAAGAGTCGGGCACCTCTCTTGGAAGTTCAGCCAGGAGACAATCGAAAGGATGTTTGGTTTAGGGCATTGGCTTCTGAACACAGCCCTGCAGCTGCTGCCTAAAGCAAGTGTTCTATTCAGACACTCCGCTAGGTGGACACACTCACACTCACACACGCTCCACAAGCGCACACCCACCTATCCAACATGCATGCACACACACTCACATGCACCCGCAGTAACTCACATGCACACTCCCACTCACACATTTACACCTCCACCCAACACACACACTCCTGTACAGTCTTGCACACTCACACACCTCTCTTCAGCATACCTGTTCTGACATACACACGCAATCACCAGCGTGCGCACACACACACACACACACACACATGCACACACTCACGGACTTTCTAAAGAGTTCCCCCAGCTCATCTTACAATTAGTCCATTTTCTTTCCTTGTTTAGTTATAGTTACAAATAACATCTGTCCATGTGTGCATGTATAAATATGTAATGAGTCCCACTATTATAAAAAAAAATTTTTTTGGTATCAGGGATACCAAAAACTTAACCACTGAGGAACTTAACCACTGAGCTACATCCCCAGCCCTTTTTTATATTTTGTATATTGTCTTCTCGCTAAGTTGCTGAGGCTGGCTTTAAACTTGCGATCCTCCTACCTCAGCCTCCAGAGCTGCTGGGATTACAGGCGCCCAGCCGGGTGCCGGTGTCTCCTTCTCAGATCTCACCATCATCTTCCCAGGACCACAGAGAAGTTCAACATCATCTTGTTTCTCGTCTCTGCTCCTTGGCCTTCACCACGTTCTCTTCTTGGTTTGCTTGCGGCCTCTATTGCAGTTATTCTATTTCCTTTGCTTGCATCTTTGTCTAAGTCCAGCTCTCTGTTTAAATGGAATCTGAGCTCATCTCCCTGCTTCCAGCTTCTGTTCACTGAAATCTAATCTGCGGTGTGCTGAGGATGAGGGTTTTTAAAAATCCATCACTTCTTCTCTTGCTTCTCACTCAACTATCGATGGCTCCCGATTACCTGCAGGAGAAGAGTAACTTAGTTGGTTACTCTGGGATTCAAGGACTCCACAGAGCAGCCTCTGTCTCCACTGAGGCAGGCTGGAAAGGTGACGTGGGATGAAACTTTCTGGATCAAGCTGAGCTGGGACTTTTTCCAAGTTCTGTCACTCACTGTTGGGTAACTTAAGGTAAGTTATATAACCGAGCTTCGGGTTTCTCGTGTATATAATGAAACCAGGTACTATTTTATAGAGCCTTCTGTGTACCGGGCATGAGGTCAGGCTCTTGTCAAGCAGTGACCCAACCTGTCACAAGGTCAGAGTGTGTTTAGATCATTGTGTTTGGTGTAGTTGGTGATTAACAGGAGGTGGAAGCTCCTAGATCAGCCACGGGTGCAATGACGGCAAAAACCAGGCTGACTTCCGAAGCAGCTTTCATTAGTAAGCAGACCCGAAGGAGTCAGGAGAGTGTTTTGTGCAAACTCCTGGAAACCCAGGCTCCCAGGCATTTGGCCCTGTGAGCAGCTCCCTGCAGGAAGGGTTTCCTGAGGGCAAATGTGGCACAGCCTCCGTGTGACTGTATGGACGTGGCCCCTGACCCCTCCACCCCTTGCAGATATGCAAGTCCAAAATGAAATTCTCTTTTTTCCTTTTTTTTTTCTGTGTTTCTCAGACTTGGGAACCCAGTTTTTATCAGATAAGCTATCACTTAGCCCAGCTTGACTAATATACCTTCTGTGTGGATCAAGTGGATGAAAAATCTAATCAAAGACAAAAGTTCACAACTTTTATTTGGGACCCTCCACATGAAGCAATATCAGATACAACGCGTGGATTTGATGCCAGTCCTGTGTCCAGGACTGCTCTCCTGGTCCAGTTTGGGAGCATGAAGAAGTCAATGCACCAACGAGATGAATTTCGGAGATGTGTAACCCGGCTGTCCAACTCTGGGTCAAGTGCATAAAACCAGCTGCCCTTCTACATATCTCCCAATGCACCGATCTCTGAGATGCATTGATAAAGTCAGCATCCGATGCAAAGTATGGATACTTTGAAAGCCACACTGCCATGAGACGGGACAGAGGATACCAGGACATCTGGCCTCATCACTTCTAAAAGCCACCAACTTCAGGTCCTCTAGGAGATGTAGATTGACAGTGATTGACAGCTGGGGAGGAATGTCGCTCATTTTTCACAGAGGGCTCTCCCTGCTAGCTTCTCCTCTGTGACTTTTGTCCTGTAACTTTCTCCCTCAATCAGCCACAAAGCTCAGGAGAGTTTTCTGGAACTCATGATCCCAGGCTGAGGCCTGTTTAGAGAAATAATGGACTGAGACCACAGTCTCCAGTAGGCTGAGGTGAAGGATTAGCAGAGAACTTGCTAATAGGTGGAGCAGGCTGACAGTACAGGAGTCCCCTGGGCAGCAGCAGCACCAGGCATGGGCTAGCTGGACATCACATGCTTCTTCACAGCCGCAGCAAGCAGTGCAGGGCTGGAGCGGTGGCTCAGCGGTTACCATGCTTGCCCGGCATGCGCAAGTACACGAGTTCAAACCCCAGCACCACGTACACAGCTAAGTCTTGGATCAAGGAAAGCCACGTGGAAAACTAAATAAAAAATAATTTCTCTCTTTCTCTGCCTCTTCTCTCTCTCACTGCACATCTCCTCTTTAAAAAGAAAATAAAGAAAGAAATACATTACAGCAGCCATGAGAATTCTTGCCAGAAGAACTCAGTCCAAATTTAATCAATAGCTATAACTACCACATTCCTGGAAGTATTGCAGAAAGAAGAACACATGAAAAGATAAGGACCTTGAACATAAGGTCCTCAATCACAATTAAGAGGTCAGAGGTTACCTTTTTATTTTATTTTTCTTTCTCTTTTTTTTTCTTTCACTTATTTTGCAGCACCAAGAATTGAACACAGGAGTGCTCTACCACGGAGCCACATTCCCAGCCCATTTTAGTTTTTATTTTGAGACAAGGTCTTGCTAAGTGGTGTAGGGCCTCACTAAGCTTCTGAGGCTGGCCTCGAACTTGGGATCCTCTTGCCTCAGCCTCCTGAGTCGCTAGAATTACTGCTGTGTGCTACTGCACCCAGTAGCATGTATCTTTTTCCTTTTTTAAACTCTAGTATAAATAAAAAGCATCAGAGATATCTTTAAAATTCCTTGACCCATTAAAAGCACAAAGGAAAACTGGGGTGTGGGTGAAGTGGGGATAACTCTGGTTTAGGAGCAAATGCATATCCTATTGTTACTTTATAAGCATTTATGATTATATAACAACTCAACCCCTTAATAAAAACATTAAAAATTTGAAAAAAAGCACAAAGGAGGAGATCTCACTCAATATTTAAGGAGTGTCCCTGTCTCTTTAGTCTCAAAGTCATGCTTTCTGGAAAGATTCTTCTGAATCCCATCAAGTGATAGTTATAGGAAATATTTTCCATAGCTGGATGTATATTGAAGAAGTTTGCTTAAGGATAAATTTAAGTAAACAAGTCAACATAATAAATCATTGAAAACTAAATGTGCCCATTTATTTGTACACAAACACACACACACACACACACAGAAGAACATCTCAACAGCTTCCTCTGCCAGGCACTGTTGAAGGCACTGGTCACAGGAGGGAATGAAATCAAGAACGTCCTCATGAGGGATGTTCTGGAAGGGCTGAGCCACTCTTTTTTCTTTAAGAGCAAGGGACAGTGAGAGAGAGAAAGACAGAATCAACTTTATTCAGTTTTTCGTGTGGCCTTCGTGGCTCAGGCACTTCGTCGTGTACGTGGTGCTGGGGTTTGAACCCGTGTATTCCCACATGCCAGGCAAGCGCCGTAACCACCAAGCCACCACTCCAGCCTCTCCCAATTTTATATTTTCTAAAAATTCAATTTCAACCTACAAAATTAATTTTAAATTCACAGAGATAACTAACTGTGCATCTGTATGCATAGCAGCGTTATTCACAGTAGCCAAAAGGCAGAAGCTACCCAAGTTTCTTTTTTTTCTTATTGTTTTTTTTATTGGTGCATTAGAGCTGTACTTAATGATGGGATTAGTTGTCACATATTCCTAGATGCACACAATACAGCAGTACAGTTTGTTCAATATCACACCCTGACCCCCGGCAACCTGCTACCTCCCTCCTCCCGTTCCCCATCCCTGGCCTCTTTCTGGGTCCTATATTTTTCCTAAATATCCAAGTACAGTGACATAATTCCTATACCTATGGAGAACATTTTTATATACATGACTATAGAATATACAGGGACATATTTATAACTGCTTGGAAGGTACCTTGCTTTATCTCAGTTCCAACATTTCCCCTTCTCCTCCCTTCCTATCACCCCTTATTATTCTTGGATATATTTGACAATAGGATTAAACATTTGCATTTTGTAAAGACATGCGGTATTGCTTGTTCAAGCATCTTACGCAGTATCTTGCAACTATATTTCGTAAATATTGACATGTTGCATTTTTCTTACAATTCACTATTTGTTTTCTTTTTTAAAAATTTTTTTATTAAGGAGTTGAGTTGTCAAAGAATCTTAAACATATATGAAGGGACAACGCATTTGATCTTAAATCGTAGTTTCCCTTACACCGCCCGCTCCCCTGTGTCTTGATTCTTCTATGCTATACCCCATAAGAGATATAAATGTATATATGTATATATATATATATGATTGTAAATTTTCCAGAATTTAATGATGATGTGAGAATCATTTGGCTTCTTACAGGGTTGACACATAGGCTACATTGTGAATTGTCTCCCTAGGTCCCTCCTTATCCTCCCTACCTCTCCCACCCCCGACTTCTCCCTTCCTCCCTCTCTCACCTACATGTCTATGGCTCCCCTAGATTAAGTGTTGATATATTTTTGGTGGCAACCCAAGTTTCTATTGGTGGATGAATGGATGAACCAAATATGATACAAATGTGCAAAGGAATATTATTCAGTCTTAAAAAGGGAAAAAAATCTGACAAATGATACACTGTGGATGAACCTTGAGGTCATTGTGCTGTAAAATAAGCCAGACACAAAGGGACAAATAATGTATGATTGATTCCACTTATAGAGGCTTCTATAATAATCAAGTTCACGGGAAAAGAAACCAGGATGATGGCTGCCAGACACTGGAGGGAGGTGCAAGTGTGGAGTTTAACGGGAAGGAAAACCAAGTCCTGGGGAGGGCTGGTAGTGATAGCGGCACAACAGTGTTCGACTCCACAGACCTGCACCCTTGAAATAGCTAAAACAGCAACACGAGCCCTCAGGGAAATTATTTAAAACCGACCCAGGGAACAACTGAACACCTACATGTTCAATCAATTTTCTTTCTTAGAAATTAGCTCTAAAAGCAAAACTGTGAAATTCATGAAAGCTTGGTTCAAAAAGTGACAGGCGTAACTGGCTCAAAATGTGTGTGTGTGTGTAGGTGGGGATCAGCAGGAAGAAAGCTTGGCTCTTGAAGGTGCTGTGTGACCTTGGTGGGACACTTGGCCTCTCTGATCCTGTGTGTTATCAGGGATAACTCCAGGATGAGGACTCTATTCCCCTCCAGCAAAAGTTGGGTAAGATGACGTCATCCTTCACCCTGGCTGACACACTTAAAGGTCAAGGCCAGTCCCGGCTCCCATGGGGCGCAGATCTCCCTTCTGCAACATCAACTCACCGTCCAGACACGGATCATTCAGACTCCTTTCCTGTCGCTCTGGAGCCATTGTTTTGTGGTTTAAAATCAATCTGCTGTTTTTTTATTCTCCCTCGACTAACATGTGTGCCCCTCTATCAATAAAAGATTTTTTTATTTTGGAAGAGGAAGATTAACACTAAGGCCATGCTAATTAGTATCTGTTTCATGGAGACAAACACTCATTTAAGAATTGCTTTCTTGAAAAAAAAAGAAAAAGAAAAAATCTGTTGGATTTGGTGCCAAGAATGTCACGCCTTCTCACCCGCCTGGGTGCTTTCTAGTCGGGAGAAAATGACATGAATGATTGGCACTGACCAAGAGGACACGATCGGCTTCTCTGAGCCATAGGCTACGACCTCTGTGCGGTCTGTTAGGATGATCAGTGCTTAGTGGGGAGGCAGCAGGGTGGGTGCAGGGCGGGCCTCAGCTTCCAGATGGACGGCTGCGTAATCGCCAAGGAAGGGCTCGGGCTGTCAGGCGCATGGCATGCGGCCAGCTCTTGGCCCTTGGCGAATGAAGGCTTTGAAGGTCAAAGGAAGATTTTGAAGGGAAAATCAATGCCTCGGATGGCTGAGGGATTTGCAAAGGGCCACCTGAAAACAGATTGAAGATATGTGTCCAGTTTTCTCTACTTAAGAGAGACTTTGCCTGCCTGACCTTTATGTTCAGGGCTACTGCTCAGTTAATCTTGCTGTGGCTTCTACTGAGCAGTGTGAAAACTTCTGGGGAAGTTTCAGTGTGTGTGTGAGCATGAGTCCAGGGAGAGGGTGTGACACTGATAGCACAAGAGCCTTTTGCAGCAAATGGCAACTTGGTGACTGTCACAGTGGGGTCTCCAGGAGGCCAACTGCTGAGTTGGTGATTAGCATGCAGGGTTCTTATTGGGGACTGCACAGGACCCTCTGCTGTGCAGGGAGGGACCAGAAGCCAAACTGCAAAGGAGGAGGAGCTGAGGAGGAGCTGGGCTGAGACACAGCTCCTCACCTGGTCAACTGGGGGCTCTGAGCAGTGTGGCCCTCCAGCCGTGCCCTGCACTGGCAAGAGGTGCTGGGCCCTGCTGAATGAGAGCTGCTGGCACATGAAAGAACAACCAATCAGATGCTAGCAGACAAGCCCCAACAGTGTCTCCCAATCACTGGATGATTGATGGAGTCACCAGCCAATCCCCGGGGGACGAGACCCTCAAACTTCCTCTGCCCACCCCAGACTATGAAGTCACTGCCCAGCCAGGGCCTGGGCCACCTCCCCTGCCTGCCCTCAGTCTGGCAGACTGGTGCATCTGGCCCGAGAGCTGCCCATCTCAATAAAATGGTTTTGCTCAGCTGCTTTTAGGCCTGACTCCTTTTCAAACATGCACACCTGAACATTTGGTGCTGAACACCTGCATTTCTGATTTTTTTTACGTTTGGTGCCAAACCCGGGAGGGTTTTGGGGCCTCCCCCACCAGGGTTGAGGTCCACCCTCTCCCACAGAAGAACCAGAAAGCCCCTGCACCACTTTGTTTCCCTTCATCCGGGCCAGCAGAATGGGGGTAAGTTCCTGTGCATTTCCCTTGGCCTTCTGGTTACACTCTCCATCAGGGGGTCTGTCCGAAGTCACGCGTGCCACAGATCCCCCACCCCTTCTCTGTTTGCCCCTGAGTAATACTGACAGGCCATGGGAAATGCTGATTCCCTTATAGGGGTCTGTCTGTAAGTCGCGCACACCACAGACTCCCCACCTGTTCCATTCTGTGCCCCTGTAGGCTGGGGAGATGTCCAAGCCTCGGCCCACCCGGCTTTCTCAAGACCAACACTGTAAGCAGCTAATCTTTTGCTTGACACTTTGGTACTTTTGACTTTCAAATCCTCACTGATTTGGGCCATTACTGTCACCAGACAGGGAAATGATCAGAGATGCCACATGTTCAGGCCTTTCGGGATTTGTGTGCTCATTGCCTCCACCCACACATAGGTCAATCCTCTTCCTCCTCCCCTCCAGCAGCTACGGTCCCTCCGCCTACAGCTATGGCGCCTCCTCCTCCTCCAAGCCCTCCCCCTCAGTCCTTCTGTGTCTAAAACTATTGCCTATTAGTGTTTTTCAGAAGTACTACTAATAACAGAAAAACCTGAATTAAGACATGCCATCACGTACAGGACAAATAGGATCTAATGCTGACTTCTACTGTTATTAAACAAAAGGGGTAACTATAATACTGTAACATAGTGTTCTCATTTTAAGACTGATGAAACTGGCCTGCTGGATGTTTAATACCAAAACCAGATTACTAGAATTAAGACAGTTAAAGGGTTAAGGAAAATAGTCAGTATTTAGGCCCTTGCCCTGTTTGGTCAGCTAAACTCAGGGGACAATGGGATTTCTCTACAGGCTTGGCAACTCTGGGTAACATGACCTCCCAATCAGAGGGATCAGGAGACCCTAGAGAACCGAAAGCCATCTAGTGTGCAGCTGCAAAGACAGGAAGGTCATTGGGCAGGGAGGTGTCCGTGATGCTTCCAAGCAAAGCCCCATGTGGTCAGCAAGACCCTGATCTATCCTGGCAGATGGCACAACTGGTAAAAGAGCCAAAAGGCTTTTCACAAGTTCCTCAAGAATAACCCTGACAAGCTCAGCTGACTGGTAGCAATAGACAGGAACAAGATCAATTTTGATCAATTTGGTCTTAAATACCTGGCAGGAGAGGATAACCAAAGCTCAGTCCTACATGGACATTTACCAACAAAGGCAATGGCATTTTTTCAAACATTACTTGAGGTGCGTGCTTATTAGTTCTCTCAAAGGTAAATAAAACTGGGAGGTTACACAGCCAGAGGAAGTATCTCTACCAGACAGAAGTTAACACTAAAGAATAAACTGTTTTACAGAATCACATGGGACCACAGCCCAAGGATCCATGAGCCATTTTAACAGCTAAATGCCACATTTAGAGGGGGTTCCCCTATGCCTCAGCTCTTCCAAGAACTTTTCTTACTGTTATACTTCCTCTAACATCTATTGCCCAAATTTTCTTGCAGAACCGCCGAGCACTAGATTGCCTCGCAGCAGATACAGAGGGATCATGTCTATCCTAAAAGAGGAAGGCTGCTACTACATCAATGAATCTGGGCTGCTCAAGAACATCAAAACTCTCAGACGTCTGAGTGAGAGGCTTAGGCAGCCATAGTCAAATGAATCTTGGCCAGTATGGCTAAACTCCACACTTGTCACCTGGTTGACCCCCATCCTTACTCCCATATTAGTGATAAGACTGCTTCCTTTCTCCTCAGGTTCACCCAAAACTGCATGACTGGGGTCACTGGAGTAACATACAACCAAATGCTCTTGCACCCTTACAGCTGCCTCCCCACCAACAAACCAACACCCAAACCTTCCCCTCCCTTAAACACCCCATAGACAGCAGGAAGAAGCCAGATGGAAATCGATGCCCTATATCACCAAAAAGGTCGGGATGTTAGGTTGATCTCAGGTGGCTGGGAGGAGGCGGGGCATCATGCAGCCCGCGTGCAAAAGAACAACCAATCAGACGCTAGCAGACAAGCCCCAATGGCGTCTTGCAATTGCCCGATGATTGAAGGAGTCACCAGCCAATCCCTGAGGGACAAAACCCCCAAACTTCTCCTGCCCTCTCCAGAGTATGAAGTCACTACCCAATCAGGGCTGTGCGCCCCTTCCCCTGCCCACCCTCACTCTGGTGGGCCAGTGAACCTGGCCAGAGAGCTGCCAATCCCAATAAAAACGTTTCGCTCAGCTGCTTTTAGGCCTGACTCCTTTTCAAACATCCACACCTGTACATTTGGTGCCGAACACCCGTGTTTCCTAATTTTTACATCTTCCTGATTTCATTAATCTGGCTCAGTGCTAGAGATGGAAATCAAAGAAAAAATTGGGATTACAGATAAGAGAGCCCTTAACCCAAAGGGAGGAAACCATGGTCTGGCACCAGTATTGGCTTGTTCTATCATTACACTGTTGTTCTTGATTGTTTGATGATGAACCCCTCCTAATTATAAGACCATGTCTATCGAATTAAAAAAATGAGAACTGAAAAAAAAGAAGGCCCTTAACTTCCGAGCATAACTCACTTTGCAACACCATGTGAGGGCTGGCCTGATGTCATTGGAAGGACACACATCAGTTGGTCTCTTCCATTCTCCAGAGCACCAAAGCTCAAGTCTGGTTTAGATCAAGAGTTAGGGACTTTGCATTTACCCTGTTCCAGCCTGGAAGTTCCTCCTTGGGTGGAGGATAATGCTCTCAGGTCTCTGCGCTGTACCCAGGGGTCCTGGTTTGATTATGGAGGTAATGAGGCTGAATGAATTGATAGTACGAAAAGGAGTCACTCTCTCTGGAAAGCTGCATTAACCTGGCAGGGCTGTCAGGGACCATTGAGCAGATTCCTCTTTCCAAGCTCCAAACCGTTCCCCTGTGCCCTGGGAGAGTTATTTCTGCTCCAGGGAGCAATTTGCTTTCCTCATATGAAAAATCAGACCAGAGTCTTTAGAATCCTTGGCTGCTGTAGAACAAAGGTGCTGGCTGGATTAGTACCAGCTGCATAAATGGCACATAAATATTGATATTGTTTTAGAGTGCCTATTAAAGGGAATGGCCAATGCTATGAAATCATTTTAAATAAATGTAGATTGCCTGACTCCCTGGCCTCTTTTCTCATCCTGGGATCATTTAGAGCTCTTTTCTTTTAAAATGAGATCCAATCCCCAGTACCAGAGACAGGTAAATGAGCTTGCTTCTCAGTCCCTCCTCTGTGCACAAGACCCCTGCCTAATTCCTCTAAGACCTTCTCTTCTAAAGGAAGGGGCAAGAAGGAAGGGGCTAGCAGAAGAGAAAGGGTGAGGATGGGTAAGAGGAAGGGAGAACTGAGAGTTAGTTGTAAAAATGAAAGAAAGATCCAGGAAGATAGAGAGGGATGAAATTCTTACATTTTTCCAAAGGACAGAAATGCCATAGGCCGCGGTCTCTCCTCACTACCCAGCCTCTTCTGAGGCATCTCTTTATTTTAAAGATTTCCCTGAGTCTTCATAAAGTACTTAATCTAGGGTATTCTTTTACAGAAGAACAATTGGACTAAGATACCAATATGGAATATGTACCAAAGTCAGATTAAATCGTTAGTAAGTGAACACACGTCATACTAATGTGGGTTCAGAAAACATTTTTCAAGAAACGGACCTTTGTAGAAATTTTGAAAACATAATGTATGTTAGTCGTTTTCTTCCACCAGGACTAAATACTTGAAATAACTTAAAAGAAGGAAAGGTTTACAGTGGCTCAGAGTTTTGGAGGTTTCTGTCTGTGGTCTGCAGGAATCTTGCTTTGGGGCCTATAGTAAGGGGGCACATCATGGCTGAGCTGTAAAAATCAGAAAAGAAAAGAGATCAGGGTCACACAATCTCCTGCAAGGGCATAACCCACATGACCTAAGACCTCACTCTAGATCCTGCCTCCTTAAAATTCTATCATATCCCAATTATGCCACAGGCAGGGGACCAAGCCTTTAACAGCCTTTGGGGGACATTTCAGATTCAAACCATATCAGAATGCTAGGATACTGCTGCTAGGTTAGCTATAATATGGGTTAATGTTCTACAGAGCAATGAAACCAGACCTTTCCTAAAGGACAATAAGCTCACAGTGTCTGAGCTCCAACCAGAAAGCAATGTCCAAAACAGGTTTACTCACTTAGACATGGACACGTTCCTTGGACGTGCCACTGTGAGACAATGGAGGGACAGGCTGATTTCCAAGTTGTGGATAAGTTTTCTGAACACAGATGTTCAATAAATGTTTAGTGAATGAATACGCATGGAATATAATTCTAAGTGCATGTCCTATAAATAAACAGAAATTTCTTATTTCTAATTCAATGACATACTCAGTATCACTCTTGGGACCTTTACTAAACTAAAGAAATTTGAGGAAAACTGGCCCACAGTTTTGAGAATGGCTGTTTATATTGTATAACTAAACATAACATAGTTTAATAAAATAGTGGATCAAATATGCAGTTTGAAAATACATGCAGCATTCAATAATACGGCTGCGTCATGTGGATACTGTGTTATTGAAAGTTAAAATGTGTTTAATGTAAATGTAGATGCAGAATTCCTCCCCACTACACCTCCCATCTTATTAAAAATAAAAGACTCTGGATAACCAAAATATTAAGTGATATTTGAAGTGTTGGCCTTTATTTAATTCTAAATTGACTCTGAATCATTTTACAGTTAAAAATTCGTAGAAAATGATATATGTATTTTTTTAAAGAGAGAGGGACAGTGAGAGAGAGAGGAGAGAGAGAGAGAGAATCAATTTTTATTTAGTTTTTTTCCATACGGCTTTTGTTGCTCCGAGACTTCATTGTGTACATGTTGCTGTGCTTCAAACCCGGGTCCTCACACATGCCAGGCAAATGCTGTAACTGCTGAGCCACAGCTCCAGCCCCAGAAAGTAACATATTATAATCCAGGCCTCAAATACGTAGTAAGGGCCAATCAAATAGGAGCAAATTAGGAGAGTTTAAAAATGACTATTATTGAAAACATTAAAAAAAAAAAAGAGGGATGGGGTGGGGGGGAGGGAATCAATTTTATTTAGTTTTTCGCTGGTTTCATTGCTCCAA
Source organism: Aplodontia rufa (assembly GCA_004027875.1). Classification (NCBI taxonomy): domain Eukaryota; kingdom Metazoa; phylum Chordata; class Mammalia; order Rodentia; family Aplodontiidae; genus Aplodontia; species Aplodontia rufa. The sequence continues at coordinate 16,629 of PVKS010019355.1, read as the reverse complement.
GATTTCGTTGTGTATGTGCTGCTGGGGTTCGAACTCACGTACTCACACATGTTGGCCAAGCGCCTTAACCTGCTGAGCCACCGCTCCAGCCCCACTGAAAACATTTTTGCAAAGTTCTCGTTTTACGTTCCCTCAGCTCCTGTGCTAAGAGGCCAGAGCTTAGCTCAACTAAGCACAGAATGAAGATATTCGTGTATCACTCCTCATTTATCCTTGCAGAATTCTGTGTCGCTTCCTGGTTACAGGTGCTGTTGGGCGGGGATGCTTGCATCTGGTTCCACCCCAGAATCTCCCTGGTCTCCTGTGCTCCGTGGGGACACTCTGTGAAGCCTGTTGGAATCTGCCGCTCTCCGCTCTCTTTGTATCAGCTCTTCTTCCTCAAGTGTGGATCTTAAATTGCCCGGGAATCACTACCATGCTGTTGGGTTTAGCTAGCCCTACCAACTATTTCTTAGTTTTGGGAGTGCAGCCCCCTTGGAGAATTATCTAAAGTTAAGTTTGGATTCCCTCCTTGGACTGCAGGTACACATACTTATACCCACCCTTTTCAATATAATCTGGAGGACTGATGAAATGAAGCATCATTTGGAAGCAAGTAAGAGCCCCTGCTAACCATGACAGTTGTTCCTTCCAAGTGTTTGTCAATAAGCAAGCCTTCCATGGTGAAACAAGTTTGCCTCTTATTGACAAATTCTGGTTAAACAAAGAAAAGAGGTTCTTTGGAGGCAGTTAGAAGGGTAGTTACTCTTCTGGCATTTGGGGATGTTTGTTGGAGACACTCCCTTCCCTTGATGAGGTGAGCTTTTGGGAACTTTCCTCCCTGGGTAGCTATTCCAGCAGCTCATATGTCATGTTGGTCCAGGCTGCAGTGTTCCAGTCTATTGGTTCTCCCTCCTGTTTCTGATATTGTATGTGCAATGGACTCCCTCTTCTGGTAGAGAGTATCAGTCTGTTTGCTGTTGTTACAACAAAATACCCATGGCTCTGTATTTTATAAAGAAAATAGGTTTACTTAGATTACAGTTTTAGAGGTTGACAGTCCAAACCAGGCAGGTCCATCTTTTGGCTTCTTGCAAGGACTGCATCCCCTCCACCCGCCCCCCCGCTGGATCAGAACATGGCAGAGAAGTGGGAAGGAAAGTGGTTATAATATATGCAAAAGAGGACAAGGGATATCCTCACTTTATAACAATGTGTTTTCTCAGGATTAATCCAAGTCCCATGAAAACTACATTAATCCCTTCCAAGGGCAAGAGCACAATGACTCTATCACCTGCTACTAAGACCAACCTCTTAAAGATCCTACCATCTCCCAACTCCAGCATACCAGGGACCAAGCTTCTAGCTTGTGAACCCTAGGAGGACAAATGTCATCCAAACCATTGCAGAAAGTCATGTGTGTGTGTGTGTGTGTGTGTGTGTGTGTGTGGTGTGTGTTCACATGTGTGCTTCCCTCCTATGGATTCTTTCTCTGTCCACTTAGTTTAACACAGTAGTTTTATACAGTACCTTTTGAGTGAATTGAAATTCAAGCTAAGGCAAAGTAAGAAGAGACTCAGAACTAAGGGTATGTTATGGTTTGGACGAAGGTGTCCCCCACAAATCTCATGTATGACAATCCAGGAAGGCTGAGGTGAGACGGTTGAGTTATGTAAGCTTAACCCAATCAGTTAATTAATCCCCAGAAAGAATTAACTGGTAACTGTAGGCTGGTAGGGTGTGGCTGGAGGAGGTGGGTCATTCGGGGCATGCCTTTAGGGTACAGATTTTGTATCTGGCGTGGAGTTTCTTTCTCTACTCCCTGGAGCCATGTCTTCTACCTTGATGATCAGTGTCACCTCGAGCCTCAAGGAATGGAGCTGGCCTTCTGTGGACTAAGACCTTGGAAACCATGAGCCCCCAAATAAACTTTTCCTACTAAAATTGTTCTTGTCAAATCTTTTAGTCACAGCAACGAAAAAGCTGACTTTTTTATTATACCCTGGTACAGAGTGTACCAGGGTATAATAAGAATAAAGCTGTTAAGGAGGTGATGAGGGAAAAAGTTTAGAGAGGAAAACTGAGGCATAATGGCTGAGGGCCTCAAATGCTGAGCCATGAAACATGGCTTTTGCAATGATGGTAAAAGAAAACATCGTGTGTAAAGTGAATCACCACCTTTTTTACATCCATTTGATATATTTTGATTTTTATGTACTGACCTCTTTGGTAGACTTTATTCCCTTCCATCAAAATAACAGTATCCACATTATTTAAGCCAACCTGAGGACCCACCCACCTTCCCTGGTAGCTGCATGTGACCATGGATGGATGTTCTGATGAGTAAGATGCACTCAGAAACGCCTGTGGCTTCCAGGAGATCCCTTACGATGGAGCCAGCATCCCATTCCCTCTCCATAGAGTTGACCAAAACAGCTGAAGATCAAACTCCATCCTGGACTGTGAGGATGGAAATAGGCATGGCTATAGCAAAGAAAGTCCCTGGAAAACTCTTAGAGCCACAAAAATGCCCTGGCCTGGCTCCCACTCCTCTAACTTCTTTTATGCATAAGAGAGATCAATAGCTATCATGTTTGGGCCATGGTTGTTCAATATTGATGTTTACATGCAGTTCAAAGGAGTCCTATTATGCAATAATCCCCTCTTATCTGGAGGGGATACATTTTAATATCCCCACTGGATTCCTGAAACTGGGTAATACCAAGCCCTACATGTGCTATGCATTTTCCTGTATGCCCTGCATCATTTCCTCATTGTAGCAGAGATAACCTGTCCTTCCACGTTTTATGTCCTGGTGTCTCCTGTATGACACACACTTGCATTTTGAGGTCATTACTAATTAAAACAAGTGTTAGTTGAACACAATGCAATACAGGGACAGTAAATCTGATAATCTTTGTGGCAACTAAGTGAATAACAACAGGTGGATAGCATATGCAGAGTGGGTACCCCAGACAAAGAGAGGATTTGGGTCCCTGGTGGAATGGAGTAGGGTGTTTTGAGATTTCATCATGCTGTTTAGAACAGCATATGATTTGAAGCTTATAAATTGTTTTTTTTCTGGAATTTTCCATTTAATAATTTCAGATGGTGGCTGACTTCAGGTTCCTGAAGCCATGAAAGTGAGGTCATGGTTAAGGGGTGACTCCTGTGGGCACAGATTCTCTGCCTCTCATTTCTTATGTAGTTTAAACTCATCTTCTAAAACAAATTATTAGAATGATATCTTTAAACTTTTTTGGCTTCTTTCACACTTTTAATATTTCTTCTACATTGAAGGTCTTCAGTAAAGATTGATTAAGCGAATAAATGAGGACTTATTTCTCGGAACTTTTGACTTTTAAATGCAGAGTCTACAAACATGGGCTGTTAGATTTGGAAGACAGCTTCAAATTTGTTCACTTCGTTTCCCACCTAATGGAGGAAAAAACTCTCCATTTACAAACATTTCCTACCACATCACAAATGTGTCTTTTCTTCCCTGTTTTCACTCCCAATCCAAAAAAATATTTTTTTCACATCACCTGGAAAATATTTCTCCAAACAACTTGAGCCACATCCTCCCTTCTTTCAGATCCACCCAGAGAGTTGATGACTTCTGGAAAAATTTCCCCTGGGCTATAGCCAACAGAGAAATGCTAGCATTGGTGCATATCCCTAATCTCTTATTTACAGTCTATGGGACTCACTGTCCCTGCTTCCACCGTGCCCAACAGGGGGACATCTGAGTATGAACAGTGGCCTCAAGGTAGCTCAGGGTGTTGATTTCTGGGGTTCAAGCGTGTGCCTCTGAACTGCTGCTATGACCAGGGTGAGGAAGGGCAAGGATATGCAACAAAAGAATGGCTAGAGCCCCTCAATCTCCTTGAAGGCACTAGGAACCCTACATGTCCCCCACTGGCAGCAGGGATCTTCCCTAAGCAAAACTGGAAGTACCAGGACCGCTCAGCTTACCATGAACCCAGTTTCCAAGAGGCAGTGTTACAGCTTTGCTCTTTTCACTTCAGAATTTGAATAACTTCAACTCAACATGCATAACTTTAGCGTCCTGCATCACCTGCATTCATTTTTGCATAACCTCAGTTGGGGTTCCATACCAAATACCCACTAAAATCACGCATCATGTTTACTATCAACCCCACACTATGACAGCAGAGCAAGGCTCTGTTCTCCTTCATCTCTAGGCTTCATCAGTGAAGTGCTGACCACTACACTCTAAGACAACCCATGTCCCATCATTCCCTTGCAGAGGCCATCATCGCGTTGTCTCCTTCACTGACTTCTCAGCTGCGTTCTAAATGTTGGAGCACCTCAGGGCAGAGAGCGTCCCTGGTCCTGTCTCTGCTCCCTCTGAGAGAGCTCATCCAGGATCCCAGGCTTAGCATGACACTTCTGTCAATTTTTCCCACCTTTACATCTCCCCACCCAGGACTCCCTCCCTGAGCTCCAAATTTGTGCTTCAATCCCTTGCCTGACATCTGCATATGTTCATCCACCATCGCCCCAACTTGGCCTGTGACCAAGATGCAGAAGAGTGTGGTAGAGAAAGCTGCTCACCTCATGGTGGCCAGGAAACAAAGAAGGAGAGGAAAAGATTGTGTCCCGCAATTCCTTTCCAGAACACACTGTCAATGACCTAAAACCTCCCTCTAGGCCCCACCTCTTAATGATTCTACCACCTCCCAATAGCACGAAGCTGGGAACCAAGCTATTAATACATGGGTCTTTGGGGGACATTCCACACCCAGACTACTGCAATCATGGAGGAACCTGCTATAGGTGCAGGACTTCACCCTAGGATGAGGCTGTCTATAGCTGACAAAGCCATCATCATGGAAAGTTATCTTGGATGAACCAATTTCAATGAGGGACTTAAAAATATCTGCCCTCTCTCCATCCAGAGCTATGCTAGGGATCAAATAAGACAAACTGTGAACACGCTGTAATGGTAATTTCATAAAAAAGAGACATGCATGTATTCTATTTGGCAGAGGGGAGACTATAGTCAAATACCCCATTATGGTAGTAAGATTATGAAGGAATTTTCTTATTTTTGGATTTTTAAAAATTGGGACAGTGTACCCATCAATGTATTAATTTTTAAATAAGAAATATTGCCTAAAAGTCAAACAATATCTGTAGAAGGGCACTGAGATCTGTTAATTGCAAGATAATAAAAAACTATTGCATATTATTTGGCCCATGAGGAAGATTTCTTATCTGTTTTTTTGAAAACAGAAAGTTTTGTGCTGTTATCTGTTTGGCAAAGTGAGAACAGAAGAAGCCACTGCTGAAAGACGGAAAGAAGAATCAAGTGCTTCACAGGTCAGGTTGCCAAGAAAGGTAAATGGAGTCTAGGAGCTCCACTCCCCTTGCTCAGACCAGCAGGGGTCACTGAGGTTGTCTAAGGAGCACCTGTGAGTGGAGCGTTTCCGTCCTTCAGGTGGTCCATGGAGATACTTGTTCCTGGCTCTTAGGGGTCATGATGATGCATGTGGGAACACCTTGAGGTCTCCCCAAGAAAGCAACGGGTCGTTAAGACTCAACCTTGAATTGCAGAGGACAACACCTAACAAAGGTTGGGCAACCACATGCCACCTTGAACACACAGAATAGCACAGAACGAAGGAATAGTCTCACTATCCAGGGTGTGACAAGCTAAGTCTCTGCTGTGCTCCGCTTTGACCCCGGAGGGCTGTTTTAATCAAAGAAGCACTTTATCTTTCCCAAATGTCCATTTGATTTTATCATTCACAGTTTAAAATAACATGGTTTAGAAACCAGCAACTTCTACATCACCTGGGATCATGTCAGAAATGTAGAATCTTGGCTCCAGCTAAAACCTACCCAATCAGGATCTGTGTGTGTTCATCAAAACAGGTTCGATTGGTGAACTATAATTATACATATTAGTGGGATTCATTGCCACAAGTTCATACATAACAGTCAATTTCATTCCCTGGTACCTCCTCTTTCTATATCCTCCTCCTTCCCCCGGTGTCCTTCCTCTACTTTACTGGTCGCCCTGTGGTTTTCATGAGATCACCCCTTTTTTGCCCCCTTTCTCTCTTTAGCTTCCACATATGGGAGAAAACATATGACCCTTGACCTTCTGAGTTTGGCACATTTCACTTAACATAATGTTTTCAACTTCTATCCATTTTCCTGCAAATGACATCATTTCCTTTTTCTTTATGGCTCAATAAAACTCCTTTGTGTGTGCAAATCACATTTTCTTTATCCATTCCCCTATTGATGGATGCCTGGGCTGGTTCCATAGTTTGGCTATTGTGAATTTTGCAACTATAAACATAGGTATGCATGTATCACTATAGTATGATGACCTTACTTCTTTAGCATAAATACCAAAGAGCGGTATAGTTGGGTCATATGGTGATTCTATTACTAGTCTTTTGAGGAACCTCCAACTGTATTTTATTTTATTTTCTCCAACTGTATTTTAATTTCACCAAGTGATGCAAATTAAAATTTGGAGAGCCTTCTCCATAATGAAATTTTGGAAAAAGAAGTAATAAGGAAAAGTAATTCAGGAGGGTTTGTCCCATCCCCCTTTTCCATGCACTGTGCCTTCCCATAGTGTCCCTCACACTAGGGGACAGGTTTGTAGCTTGGTTTTTTACTTGGCCTTACTACCATAAGCACTTTTCCATGTTATCACTTCCATTTTTGTAAGCATTCCAAACAGCTGCACAACAGACCATTAAGCAGATGTTCTCTAGTTTATTCCATTTAATTACTTCTACTAGGACACTTGAGGGATTTAATATTTTTTATATTGTAAGTAATTTAGTAATAAATATTTTTGTGCTTAGCAATTTGCATATGTAGGATATGTTTTTCCTGGAAGAGATTCCCAGAAGAGTTTAAAGTTTTATCCTTACTAGAAAACAAATGCATTTTGCTGTAAAAAGTTTTTTAAAATATGAGAACACAAAATTTTTATGTGCTAAAAATTGTGTAGAACTACACACATGCCAATAAGCGTATGGTAAAGCTATCTGGATAAAGTCTGTAGTCAAGTTCATTGGGTGGTACTGACGTCAGTCTTCTGGATTTGATGCTGCATAGAATTACGTCACTACATGGGTATCTGGGAGAAGGGTACTCAGGATCTTTTAGTACTATTTGTCCAACTTGCTTTGAGTCTGTATTTATTTCAAAATAAAAAGTGAAAAAAATGACGGAGAAAGGAAAATACAAAACAAAACAATAACAACAAAAATGCCCATCACTCCAGCACAAGTTCTGTTGATATTTTGATATGCATACTTCAAATCTTCTATGCCTGGTTATAAATAGTAACCAGGGCTGGAGGGGTGGGTCAGTGGTTACGGCACTTGCCTGGCGTGCGCGAGTATGCGGGTTCAAACCCCAGCACCACGTACACAATGAAGTGTCAGAGCAGCAAAGACCACATGAAAAACTAAATAAAAAAATTGATTCTGTCTTTCTCTCCCTCTCTCACTGTCCCTCTCTATTTAGAAGAAAAAATAGTAATGTGGAACGTGGACCTTTCTTAATGGCTCTTGACCTCTGCTTCACTTGGTCAGGCATAGCTTTGGTGAGATACATTAGTAACCAGAAGACAGTATTGTAAGGGGCTCTGAGAGGTCTGTGGCCCCATGCTGATTGGGATTTGAGGTGCTAAGGATCACCTACTTGCACCTTTATTGTCCCTGAAGTCCCCATCTTCACTTCCTCCTTGAGCCATTTTCATTTCCTAACTGGACTGCTAAGAGTAACCTGTGAAGAAAGCTGGGCTTCTTGACAATGATCATTGTAATTTGCTTTCAGGAGATGTGCACAGAAGTGAAAAAGAGTCCCTTAGCTAAGTGCCCAGCTCTGACTCCTAGCTGCATTTGCGGAAAGGACACCAAGAAAATGACTAAGGTGTTTGCAGCTGATTAATGCCCTGATTCCTAAAGGGATGCACTGAGGTATAATAGCACCAGAGAACATAGGAGCTCCCCTCCAGTTCCACACCGGGTGCCCTCCCACCGACCAACCTCATCTCCATGGCAACCGAGGGACCATCTTTGAAACTCTGCTCAAAGTGCATTACCTCTGAGACCCCCACTTCAGCAACCTCCAGGGCCAAGAGAGGTGCCCCCACTCCGGGGTCCCTTGGGTCTGACCTGTTGCTGCCATTCTGTCATCCGCCTGGGTGCTTGCCTTTCTGCCTTTAATGTCAGATCTGGGTCCACTGTTCATTGTCACACACCTTTTGCAGTATTCCACATACCTAGGAGTGGCTTCTCAACAAGTTTGTATTGACGGAGGGAAGGGAGGAAGGGAATGAGGGAAGATAAAGAGCCAAAGGGATGTCACAAGTGTAAGAGTAGCTGGAGCAGCTGTCCCTAGTCTTTCAGAATGGCTGCAGCCCTCTTGTGGACATGGCTGACTGTATTTCCTTCTCGTTCAGAGCCCTATGCTGGTGTGCCATACCGAGGAGGTTCTGGTGTAGCCTCTGGGAATTTCCAGTTTGCTTCTTGACACCCCCTGTTAGGGGAGCTGTAGGTGATACCATCCCAGAGATGAACTGCTTCCCCATGGTGCTACCACTGGGTTTGCTCCTGGGCAGAGGGAAGAGACTGGCAAATTATACCTTCAAGAGAGTTTCTCGGCCCTGCCCTTTGGGACCTTGAAATTCAATCAGAAGCACAGGTCACTTCTATAAAACATCATAGAATTTGCATACAAACTACACAGTCCTCCTGTAAATCATCTCCAGATTATGTGTAATGCCTACTGCAATATAAGTGCCACGTAAAGAATTATTATATTATATTCTTCAGGGGGCAAATCTGCATGTGTCTGCACAGATGCACCCATCAAAGGTCCAAGTACCTGCACCGAGTCAGCCGCATGGCCCATGGCGAGGGTTACGAGGGACTGTGAAGGGCTGAACGCTACATCCGGGCTCACAGCCTGCATGTTACTTTGTTCTTATAGTTCTCCGTGCATGGCAAGTTCGAGTTTTGCTCTTTGGAAATTTCTGGAATTTTTCTAGGATTTTCATTCTGCAGTTGGTTGCATCTGCAGATGTTGAACCTGTAGGTATGGAGGGAGGGCCAACTGCACAGTGAAAGATGGAGACACAGCCTAGGCCAGCTTCTGGCCTTAGCCTCTCTGTGACCTTGGACAAGAAACTTTCAGCAACGAGAATGTTGCTGCATCTAGAAAGGAGAAAGGACCGCAAGGTGCTTGTGTTTCTTCAGTGCTCAGATGTAGAGGCGCTGGCAGGCAGGTAGGTACAGGTGAGTCCCAAGATTGAAGACAGGAGCTAAGGTCACTTGGTGCCACCAGAATTTCAGAGTCTGGAGGCAGGCTGGGCAGTCCCTCTTCAGGCTGAGCTTCACTTGCCATGGTCCCTTAGCACTGGACGAGGATACCTCTCCAGGCTGTTTATCACCAGGGCCAGTCCTGCCAAATACACATTCATTCCTGGATGGCGGGAGGTGGTTAGTCTTGCACTGGGATGGCCTGGGGAAGCTCAAGATAATGCTGTAGCCTGGGTTCCACCCAAGAAAATCTGATTTAGTTGTTCTCAGCCAGGCTGAGTGGCACACATAGGCACAGTGAGTAGGGCCCATGATATTTCCAGGGACCCACAGAGGGCTTTAATTTCATTTACAATCAACAAAACAAACTTAGAGGTCAAAGAAAAGACTTTAATATGCAATAGTAAGATTTTTATCTTTAAGTCAATTTAGTCTTAAAATATATTTCTCAATTTATTTTTATGGAGGAAGGAGCTCACTAAAGTCAAAATGTGCAGTGGCCCAGTTCCCTCCCCAGTCAGGAGTTTTAAAAGTTTTAAATGTGTGGCAAAGGGGGAGGACCACTAGTTTAAAGAGTTCCTGTGTGCTCCCATGCCCTGAATTATCTCCATCCACCTGGCTGTCTCCAAGTCACGCCAGAAATTTGTTTTAGGAGAAATTTTATTTAAATGGCAAGATTTTAAATTAAATTAGCAAACCGGGTTCTAGAAGTCCATATTTAAATACTTTTCAAATATGACAAATACCAGAGACCGAATAGGGCACAAAAAGACCCATTTTGGTGCATGAATAGAGGCAGAAGGGGTAATTGATGGCTGGGTAGCATTCCTGGCAGCTGGAGGAATCTGGGTGGGCTAAGAGGGACTGTTGATGAGCTGGACCTGAGTGGCCATCTGGACAGCCAGCGAGCTCCTGGGGTTTCCAGATTCTTCCTCAATTGTGGTTGATTCCATTTGACCTTGCAACAAACTTGAGGTACGAAGGGCAGTCAAGCAGTCATAATTACCCCATTTGCCAGGTTAAGTGCAGGTTACATACCCATCAGCAGGGTGGGGACTCCTCTTCAGGCAGGTAGTGACCTGCAGCGTGGGAAACCCTGTTAACTTCAGACCCTGAATTCCAGTGAAAGCAAAATTAATATCAAACTGTGTTTGGGAGCAGAGAGGAAGCCAGCTTCGGAGGTCCACCACTGACAATTGCCGTGATTTTGTGATTGTACGGGGGTTCCAGGACAGCATATTTGAAATGGCCAGGTGGAAGAGCAGATGCATGGCTTCCTGTCTTCCGTTTGGGAACAAGATCTCTGGTGGGTCCATGGGGCTCCACCTGGGTGAAGGACCATAGTGCCACCTGTTGGCTTTCAGAGGACAACTGTGGGATTCACTCAGCCAGAGAGGGTGAATGCTGAGCTCTGTCCCTTCCCTCCCATTGCCTCTACCTGCTGCCTAATCAGTAAATGAAAACGATGAGATGAAGGAAAGAGGCCGGGACATAACTCAGTGGTAAAGTACTTGAATAACAAGAGATACGCCCTGGGTTCAGTCCCTAGTAACAGGGGGAAAAATACAAAGGAAGACAGCTCTCTAGTCTGGAGATCAGCATTTTATTCCTGCCTCCTGGTAAGACAAAATAGCTCTACTGTATTGATCAGCATTGACAGATTTACTTATTACCTTTTAATTTAAAGAATGAGCATTAAGTACCAAAAGATCAATGCAAGGTGCAATGCCATTCCAAAAGACCCAAGGGCCTCATTAAAAAAAAAAAAAAAAAAAAAAAAAAGTCTTCAGTGGAAGCTGGGTAGCACCAGCTGGCAAGAAAAGAAAAAGCAAAGCAATCATGTAAAAAAAAAAAAATATATATATATATACATATATGTGTGTGTGTGTGTGTGTGTGTGTGTGTGTGTGTGTGTAAATCTCCATCAAGAGCAGAGAATATATCACATTATATTGAAGGGAACAAAAAATACATTTAGCTGGTTGAGATGTTACTTCCTCAGTCCCTAAATTAGCAGTCTTTGTTTTAATTTTTGTACAGTTTTTATCACTAAAAAGTTCTCTAAATATAGCTCCATTACATGTTTACAAAGTATGCACATTTGCTACTGCATAGATGTCCTATGTCTACTGTAAAAATCTCCTGCTATAATTTGGATGTGGAATGTCCCCCTAAGGCTGTGTGTTAAAGGTTTAGTCCCAGGTTATTAAGAGAGGATGAAACATTTAAGAGATGAGGTTTACTGATATGTCTTATGATCACTGGGGGCATGCCCTTGAAGGGTTCCCAGGTTCTTTCTCTGTCTCTCTTTTGCATCCAGCTGCCACAAGATGAAACGTTTTGCTCTACCGTGTCCTCGGCCTTGCCACAGGTCCCAAAGCAACAGGGCAATTGATCCTGGATGGAACTATACTTTTTTTTTCATTTTAAGTTGCTTTGTGTCAGGTATTTTTTTACAGTAAGGTAAAGCTAACAAACACATCTAAAAGAAACAGAAAGAAAAAATAAGATACATATAAAGATATCTCTGTGATTTGATGTTCTTCCCATGCCCCAGGGGTGCTTCCCTAGAGCAGGATCCTCACTTGGAAACCCCAGTTCTAGCTCACAGAAACCCTAGAGGGTTCAGCTGGCCCTTTCACATCTCTATTAGTAAAATGAGATAAGCCACAAAGATTGGATGGCAAAACCCGTACTGAACCAGCATGAGCCTGGTTCTCCTTGATCCCACGGAGTAAATACACTGCGGTGATGAACATGGCTTTGAGGCTGGGCACCGCCCTAGCCCTAGCCAGCAAGGTCACATAACATGACATATGCAGTAGATGATGACTCTTTTAAAAGCTCCAATAATGAAGATTCTGAGATGCCCTAGGGTTTGATAAAGATTTGTGAACCTGGGTAAGAACTGAAAGGGAAATAATCACTCATCAAACAAACTAAATGCTCAGAGCCTGCTCCTGGCCTTTTCACTGAGTGTCCTGCAGAGCAGCTGGCTGGGTGGGGGAAGAGGTCGCTATGGTTGCCCTCGCACACATCGGGAAGGAACATCTGGGAAGCTCACCATGGAAGAAAACCAGGGTCCGCTTTTGAAGCTGGCTTCAATTGACTCCTTCTCAATGGGCAGCATCCCCTGGACTTGTTTTTGGTTTTTCAGCTGGGGACATAGGGACCTGAGATGGGCAGGAAAATTTCCCAAGGTCTCTGCAAAAACTGCTGCAGCAGCCCTGGAACCCAGCTCTCAGACCCAGCCTCCTTTGGTCTAGTGGCTTCCCTCCAGGTTGGAGGTTTTCGCCCAAGATTTTGTCCTCTCCTCACCAAATGCTTGGGTTCCTGAGCCTGAAATGGGTCTTCTCCATTCCCTGCCAGGTGTCCACCAGGAAGGGTTGGAAGATGACCTATAGTTCCAATTTCCTGGGCTGTTCACCTGGCCTTTGCCCTGCACAGACCTCATGTCCCCATCAGGGGAGCATCCAGTCCAGGTCTCTACAGACAACGGGTGAGCCCCACACCGAAGAAAGTCAGTCTTGAGGAAGGAGAATGTGGGAAATGCCTGCATCAGGACAAAAGGCTTCAGACGTGCTACTCTTCATCCACCCAGTGATAAGTGGGCAGCTGGTAACTGGGAGACCCCAGATTGGAACTCAGAGTTGCCTGTCACCTCCCGCTTCTCATATACTTATCTTTAATAGACATTGTAATTATTAACAAAGGTGGGAATTACAGGATTCTTTGTAATGACAACAAGAAATTTGAACCAACCCAAGTGACCTTCAAAAGAGGGAGAGTGACAATTACTATATAGCTAGATTATGGAACCAACCCAGATGCCCCTCACTCGATGAGTGTATACAAAAACTTTGGTACTTATATACAATGGAATACTACTTCGCCATTAGAGAAGATGATATTATGGATTTTGCAGCCAAATGGATGGAGATGGAAAGAATTATGCTAAGTGAAGTATCCCAATCTCAGAGACTCAAGGGCCGAATGGTATCTCTCATCTATGGAAGCTAGAATACATGGGGAAGCAGCATGTTAGACGGCTAAGGTAATAATAACCTCAAACTGTATGGCTCTCAATGCAACAGGGAGATGACTCCCTAGGATCCTTGGAGGCGTAGGGAGGGGAATGGAGGAGAGGGTGTAGGAAGAACTCCTAGGAGACTGGAGGGTGGGAATATGGGGGAATCATCTCAGGAGGAGATCTCTGTCCTACATGAGATATGCATGTAACTCAGGAGTTCTTCTTTGGGAAACAGCAACAGGGGGAACCCAAGCTGGGCATCCATGACATGGCATTAGCCCTGGATAACTAAGTATATATACATTGTTTCTTGAATGTTTGATAACGTTCCCCCCTCAATTGTATCTCTATATCCATCTAATAAAAAGCGGGGGGAGAGTGAAATAAATCAAGAGACCCCAATGCAATGGGGGAAGAAGCCCCTATGAATATGAACCAAGACATAACTATAAAAATCCAGGGTTGTGGGGCAGTACCTATGATATGAATCCCTGGGTCTGGAAGTGGGGGCTCCTCTGTGCTCCTTGATATGCCTGGTAGTCCATTTCCTCTCCTTCCTCCCTAACATCTTCCCTCTTTGAAGCTCGTGCCATTACAATTTATCACCAGCTCTGCTGGCAGTGGTGGCCTCCCCACCCGGCCTTTAGCCCTCCCTTCAGGGAGCACCTGGCTCCCGCTCTATATCCTTGCAATCCCTCCACACTCTGGCCTTTCTATTCTTGATCTCCTTTGTTCCCAATGTCACCGCCTCCTTATCTCAGCCCATGGTCGTACCCTTGATGGCGACAGTCCCAGTAATAATCCCAACTTAGTGAGCTCCACTCTCAAACGACCCCAGGCTATCGCTCCTGTCCACTCTTCCCTTAATCTGACTTTATGAACTTTGGGACTCACAAGCTGTGCACATGTGAACTCCAGCCCGTTTTCCACGTCTTGTCTCCTCTTTTCACCCTTACTCCCCGGTTCCCAGCTTCAGCTGACCACAATGACCGTCGTTTGCCCTTTCTTGAATTCACCTCAATCCCTCTGTCCTTCTCTCCATTTGTCAGGCTCAGCTGTAAATCCCAGTGACCCTGAACCCCACCTCCTCCTCTGCACTTGAAGCCAGGTGGTGAAATGCACTGGTTTCTGCCAATAGGTCTCTCTTGATGACCTACTGTCTGTGCCCACCCTGCGGACACAGGAATTGTTTAAGAGTCTGCGTCAGCCCATCTTCTGCTGCATGTGCCCCAGTGCTCGGTAGAAGCCCAGGTTCTTAGAAGGCCGCCCTTTCCTGGCACCCAGCACCGTTCTGATCCTCTTTCTCCCTGCTGCCTTCCTCTGCTCTCCGTGCCAATCATACCCGACATCTTGTTCCCTGAACTAACCAAATAGGTCCCATATACTGCTGTCCCTGGACTTTCCCGCTTGCTGTGTCTGATGGCTGGAAAGATTTTTGCCCTCGATATTCACGTGATTTTCTCCTTTACCTCCTTCAGGACTTTGCTCAAATGTACTTCCTTAGTGATGCCTTTTCCAACCACTCTATTTAAAGTCATAATCTTCTTCCACTCACAGTTCCTTCTTTAATTTCTTTAGAACACTTGGTTCCTTCTAATATTCTATGTCATTCGTACTTCACTTGGCTTGTTATTTTTCTCTCCATATTAGTATGTAAACACTATAATGTGTGGGTTCCCCCTCAATATTATATTGCTCGTGTGTAGAGAAAATAACTGTCAAATGAATGCTTATTTTAAAACCATATAAGCATACACATAGAAAAACTAGAATTTTGTAATCTGATTTATGCAGGAATCACACTCCATACATATCTTTGTCATCTAAAAATTTATAACAAACGTAATACTTCTATGGTCTAAAAAAAATCAGAATAATCAAAATCGCAAAATATTTTCAGAGGCTGGTTTCCTGCAGGATGGCTTCATGGAGGTCTGTCCTCCCAGTCCAGGGCTGAAAGCTTTCACTGTCTTGCTTCCAGGAAGAAGCCCCAGGCTCCTTTCCTGAAGGGTTTGACCTGGAAAAGGAAGTGGCAGTTGAAGCCAGGATAGCTCTCCTTGCATTACCAAGCTCAAGAAAGGATCCCCAATGTTCCTTATGAGAGAGGTGAACTAAGAGAAGAATCCCTGCAGAAGCTTGTGCCTTGGGGAGAGCCTTGTGTGGCATAGTCTCCCATGGAGCACAGTCAGGACTGGTTCTCAGGAATGCAAAGTGCACACAGTGGGTCAACTCTGACCAAGCCAGTTCCAACTAAATCATCAAAGCAGAAACACAAGTCAGATCAGAGAGTTGAAGTGTGCTTCTGCTACAAGAGCAATGTAGGTGTCCAGTTAAGTGCCTAGCCATGCAAATTCCTCAAGAACACTGACCTCTCCAAGAAGGTGGAAAAAAAGAGTTGATGGCCCTATTTAAAAGGCTTACATTAAGATCTCTCTCTCTCTCTCTCTCTCACACACACACACACACACACAACAGAAATACACCCCCCCCCAAAACGAAAAGATTAAAATATCTCAATAAATGGGCAAAGGAATTAAGCAGAAATTTCTCAAAAGAGATAAAAATGTTTAACAAATAGATGAAAAAAATGTTCATCATCTCTAGCAATTCGAGAAACGCAAATTGAAACTACACTGAGATTTCATCTCACTCTAGTCAGAATAGCAATGATCAAGAATACAAGCAAAGATGTGGGGGGAAAGGGTACACTTATACATTGGTGATGGGACTAAAAATTGGGGCAAACACTCTGGAAAGCAGTATGGAGATTCCTCAAAACACGAGGAATGGATCTACCATGTAATCCAGCTATCCCACTTCTTGGAATATATCCAGAAGATTTAAAATCAGCATACTACAGTGATGCAGGCACATTAGTATTTATAGCAGCACAATTCACAATAACTGAACTATAAAGCAAACCAAGGTGCCCTTCAACAGATGAATTGATAAAGAAAATGTGGCAATATGCAGAATAGAGTATTACTCAGGCATAAAGAATGACTTTATGACATTTGCCAGCAAATGTATAGATCTAGAGAATATTGTACGAAGTGAAATTATCCAGTCCTCAAAAGCCATAGGTGAAATGTTTTATCTGATATGTACACACTAATCCAAAATAAGGGAATAGGGAAAAATAGAAGTAAGATCAGGAGTAGACAAAGGGGAATGAAGGTAAGGGAGGAGGGATGAGATAAGGAAAGATACTGGGATGGATCTGACATAACATTCCTATGTACATATAGGAATGTACCATAATTAAGCTCACCATCATGTACAACCAAGTAAACTGAT
>PVKS010019354.1:0-38530 GCA_004027875.1 Aplodontia rufa | reverse complement strand
CCTGGGCCTGCCCCTGGGCT
Organism: Aplodontia rufa; assembly: GCA_004027875.1. Taxonomy (NCBI): domain Eukaryota; kingdom Metazoa; phylum Chordata; class Mammalia; order Rodentia; family Aplodontiidae; genus Aplodontia; species Aplodontia rufa. Next base: position 38,510 of record PVKS010019354.1, on the reverse strand, counting down.
CTGGCCTTCTCCAGGGCCTTGGCCTCCTACTGGGCCTTGGCCTGCTACTGGGCCTTGGCCTCCTACTGGGCCTTCGCCTGCTAGTGGGCCTTGGACTGGGCCTTGGCCTGCTCCTGGGCCTTGGCCTCCTCCTGCTCCTGCTCCTGCTCCTGGGCCTGGGCCTGGGCCTGCTCCTGGGCTGGCTCCTGGGCCTGGGCCAAGGCTAGAGCCTGAGTTTGTGCTTGGTGTGACACCTGGGCCAACACCTTTGCCTGTGTTTGGACCTAGATCTAGACCTGCCCCCGGAGCTTGGTCCTCATCATCAGGAGGCAGACCTGGACCCAGATACTGGCCTGGGGCTGAAGCTTTGCCTTTCTTGTACCAGCCTGGCCCAGGCCCATCAGGCCCCCAGCAGCCCTCTCAGCACCAGATCTACAGGGCCCCACCCCCAGCCACGGAATTGGGGTCATCATGGCCATATCCCATGCAGCCACACCAGCCTTCCAAGGCCCCAGAGCTCCCAGCTGTGGAAGAAAGGAGGGATGACTATTATCCCTACTACATGCCAGGCCCTCAGCCTGGGGCCCCCCCAGACAAATCCCCCAAGGGTCAGGCTAGCCAAGAAGGGGCCCCGGCACGCCCAAAGGGTTTCCAGTCTGCCCTTCAGCGGATGAAAACCACTGTCGCCATTGCAGCTGCCGCTGCTGCAACCTATGCTGCTGCCGCCAACACAGCTGCTCGGACAGCCAAGGCCGTCGCCAAGGCCATCAAGGAGGCCCCCGCCACCAGAATGGCCAGCATAGCGACCGCCTTTGCTGCTGCTGGGCCCCTCGGGACCTTTTCAGATGTTCTGGGTGCAGGGGCTTCCCGCGGGGCTACTAGCTCCATGGTCTTTGGTGGGGAGGAAGAAGAGCTGGAAGACTTGGGGGCTGACTATGAAGAATACTCTCTCCCGCTCCCCCCCACCAGCACCGCTGCCCATTCAGCCCTGTCGCAGGCCATGTTGGCTGCTAGGCAGGCAGTGAGCCCCGAAGACAAGAAGAAGGCTGTCCAGTACTCCATGAGCCACATAGCCCAAGTCCCTGTCAAGCAGGACTCCCTGAAGGAAGAGTTTGCCCAGCTGTCATCGAACCTGCAGCATCGCTTGACTTACCTAGGTAGGACAGCGGGAGTCTAGGTCCTTTCTGTACCTCGCCTCCTTTCTTCGGATACCCCGATAAAATCTACATTCCTCTGTTAGCTGTTCATTCCTTTGATGTATGAATGTACAGTGAGGTACTACCTTGGAGGAGAGGGACTATTAGGAACTGAAGTTGGCACTTACAGAGGAAAATTGCTCCTGAAATTCCTTCTTGCTTTTCTTTTTTTGGTGGTGCTAGCAGTTGATCCCAAGGCCTCATGCCAGGCAAGTATTCTGCCACTGAGAGACACACTCAGCCCTTTTGATTTTGTATTTTGAGGCAGGATCTCACTAATTTGTCCAGCTCTGCCTTGATCTTGAAGTCCCCCTGCCTCAGCCTCTGAGCAGCTGGGATTACAGGGGAAATTCCTTTTCAGTAGCCCATAGAACAGTGCTGTACAGTGTTTTGGTAAGTTGGCCCAGCCAGAGAGTGACCACTGAAAGATGAAGTGGTCATTCTGAGATGACGGGATCTATATGTCCTTGGAGACTACAGTCCCATCCTGTGTACCAAGGGGATCCATGATGGATTTATGCCTCTGCTTCACAACCAGGGTGGGTACACCCAACACTGAGGCACAGCAGAGCAGTCTCTTCTAACCAGCCTCACCTTGAGTGTCACTTGGTGTCACTCAGTGTCCCAGGGACCCCTATGGCAGATTGCAGGGCTCCACCCCAGAGTTCCTCACTCATGTGATGCAGGTAGCAAGAATTTCCATCTCCCTTGCTCTGCTTTCACTGGCATCAGGGATGGAAGCCAGGGCCCTGTTCCTGCTGGCAAGCTCTCAACGCTGAGCCCCACCCCAGCCTGAGAATGTGCTTTTCTCCCAGCTGCCGCTGCTGGAAGCCACAGATCCCTGCTCTGCACGCTTGGAGTCAGCCTCTGCAGTAACTGAACACACCAAAGTCCCATTGCTGTTTGCCACTTCTTGTGGGCAATGCTGTCCCACAAACCTTAGGAGGAAAAGTAGAACTTCACATAGCCAAAAAGAGCCTTGTTGATATCTGTAAGCGCTGGAATGGCTAAGGCGAGGATGACCACAGACTGTCCTGCCCAGTTGCTTTTTTTTTTTTTTTTCTTAAGAGAGAAGGACAAAGAGAATCAATTTTATTTAGTTTTTCACATGGCTTTCATTGCTCTGACACTTAGTTGTGGTTCTGGGGTTTGAACTTGCATCCTTATGCATTACAGGCAAGCACGTAACCACCGAGTCACCGCTCCAGCTCCCCAGCTGCCCTTTTCAAAAACACATTTCAGGGGCTGGAGAGGTGGCTCGGCGGTTACCGCATGTGCAAGTACACAGGTTCAAACCCCAGCATCCACATGCACAACTAAGCATTGGAGCAGCAAAAGCCATGTGAAAAACTCAATAAAAATTGATTCTCTGTCTCTCTCACTGTCTTTCTAAAACAAAACAAAACAAAAAACTCCATCACATTTCATTTTTCAGTATAGTTTTACATACTGAATGGGTTTGTTACACTTCCGTACGTGTGCACATCACATGCCCCCTTTACCCTCGCTCCTCCACCCCTCCCTCCTCCATGCCCCGAGGCCTAGTCTGCGAGGCTGCTCCCATTTTCACTGGTGAGCCCTGTCTGCTGAGCCTGTCGTCTAATCTGCTGCTCTCTCGCTCTTTCCTATTCTGTGCTATACCATCTGCCATTTTTGTTGAGAGCCAGACAGGTGGCAAAGCTTGTCTTGGTGTGACGTTCCCTTCCTTCCCACTCCTGTTATTCACATAGATTTTGGCCCCTCTGGCTGCTCATCCATGCTGAATATAGGCCACTTTTTAAAAATTTCACCATCTTGGGGCTGGAGCAGTGGCTCAGTGGTTACTGCACTTGTGTGGCATGCACGAAGATGAGGGTTCAAACCCCAACACCACATATGCACTGAAGTGTAGGAGCAATGAAAGCCACATGAAAAACTAAATAAAACTGATTCTCTCGTTCTCTATTTCACTGTCCCTCTCTCTCAAAAAAATGTTACCATCTCCCATTCTATTACTAAATCCCTTCCTTTAAAAAGAGAGAGGGAGAGAGAAGGACAGAGAGAAAATCAATTTTTATTGAGTTTTTCACATGGCTTTCATTGCTCCAACACTTAATTGTGTACATGGGTTCTGGGGTTCGAACCCAGGTATTTATTTGCACATGCTGGGCAAGCACAGTAACTGCCGAGCCACCGCTCCAGCCCCTAAATCCCTCCTTTTAATCTTGGAATAATACACTTCAGAGACACTCATAAATATGGCTTATCAGGGCTGCAGTGTGGCTCAGTGGTAGAGCACTTGCCTGGTACACACAAGGCACAAGGTTCCATCCACAGCACTGCAAAAATAATGTGCTTCCTAGTTTTGCTGGGGGGTCACTTCTTTTTTTTAAGACACAGTGCGGGGGAGAGAGAATTTTATTTATTTTTTCGTCTGGTTTTTGCTTTTCTAATACTTAATTGAGTATGTAGTGCTGGGGCTCAAACCCAGGTCCTCACGCATGCTGAGCCACTGCTCCAGCCCCTGGGGGTCACTTCTTGGGGGAAGGGGAAGTAAGTTCTTAAGGGGCTTCTTTGGGCCATCGTCTGATATGGTCACACAAGCCACAGGTGGCAGCAGAGCACATGAAACCTGGAAAGACCAAATTCAAACATGCCCCACATGTCAAATACACACCAGATATTGAAGGCTTGGTACAAAGACAAGAAAGTAAAAAATACTAATTTGAGGGAGTGGGGCTGGTGTCATAGCTCAGTGATATACGTTTAGTATGTACAAGGCCCTTGGTTCAACCCCCAGCGCCAAAAGTTAAAAAAAAAAGAATTGCATATTAAGTGATACTTCTGGGACATATTGGGTTAAACAAAACACTTTATTAAAACTAATCCCACCTATTCATTTTAGAGTTTTTTTTTTAAATTGTGGCCACTAGCCAGGTACGTGGCATATGCCTGTAACCCCAATGAGTCAGGAGGAGGCTGAGGTAAGAGGATCACAAGTTCAAGGCCAACCTCAGCAACTTAGAAAGACCCTATCTCAAAATAAAATATAAAGATGTTGGAGATGAAGCTTGGTGGCAGAGTGCCCCAGGTTACAGCGCCAGCACGCTCGTTCATGTACCCCCGCATACAATGTGACTAGCAGAAAATCTCCCGTTACCTTCAAGGCCCCTGAGCTCAGCATGCTGTGGGACAGCTCTGCCCGGCTAACGCAGTGGCCCCGGCAACCACGCGCTCCTTTGCTTTCAGCTAACATGGGAAGCTCCTCCAAGCTTGGGGTGGCCGTGGAGGTACTGCAAGAAAAGATAAACAACCTCCAGAAATCTAGGATGAAGGTTGGTGTCCCCCACACTGAGGAGCTTTTGAGGCTCCAGGCAAGCGGGGGCCAACCCCGGGACCCCACGCCCCTCCTGGTAGAGCGTCTGCCCTGCAGGGTCAACAGGGCAGTGCAGCAGTGCAGACCGCTTGGCCAGGATGGATCCCAGGGGCGGGTGGCAGTGGGATTCCTTCTGAGAGTCTCAGGTGGCTGTAAACATGGCTGTGATGAGCGCTCAGGTCCAGAACGTTCTTCTTGGCCTCGGGCCTCTTCCAGCTGTGGCAACCTGGGAAGCAGGGGCCTCAGGTATCTATGTCTCCCTTGTTTAGGAAGAAGAGCTTGAGAGAATTTGGGGCACTCAGATAGAGTCTATGAAGAATCACTACATCGTTCTCGACCGAGTGGTGGGGAAGCTGCATACTCGCATGGATGAGCTCAAGGTTCGGAGGCCTGGGGCACCCGGAAGGGCATGGGGCAGCCTCTCATTGGGGACAGCTGTGTGCAGATCACAATTTCCTTTTTATTTTTTATTTATTTAAAAAAATTTTAAGAGAGAGAGGGAAAGTGAGAGGGAGAAAGCGAGAATTAGTTTTATTTAGTTTTTTCATGTGCCTTTTGTTCCTCCCACACTTTGTTGTGTACATGGTACTGGGGTTCGAATCCATGTCCTAGCTCATGCCAGGCAAGCGCTGTAATTGCTGAGCCACCTCTCCAGCCCCTTAGTTTTATTTTTTATAGAGAGAGAGGGAGAGGGAGAGAATCAATTTTATTTATTTTTCCATCTGTCTTTTGTTTCTCCGACACTTAGTTGTGTACATGGTACTGGGGTTAGAACCCTGGTCTTTGCGCATACTAGGCATCTGCTCCACTGCTCCAGCCCCAGATCACACTTTAATTAAAAACAAATCTCATACACACAAGCAGAAGGGCCTGGACAGTGCCCATCTTGTGGCCTCTGTGTCACCCAAGTCTAGAAGGGCTCGCAGAGAGAGGGCTCTGTGAGGTCTGCTGAAGGAGCCAGTAGATGAATACGACGGTTTCTTGGACTAACAGCTGTGTTCACAACATTTGCCTGGAATCAGCCCATTTTGGGGAGTAAGGCCCTTCCCTGAGTTCTCAGCATGGCAGGGCCTTTGTGGAACAGCAGAGTCACCAAGTTGCCCAGCCTGGTCTTGAACTTGAACTCTTCCTGCCTCGGCCTGTTGAGGAGCTTTGCTCTCAGGTGTGGTCACCATGACTGGTCCCATGTGGTCTTCTGAGCACAGGTCTGGGCTGCTGGTGGATGTGTCAGGATGTAAAGGCGGGAGGGGACAATGGCGGCAAACCCCTAGTGTTGTGCCCCCTCCCAAGGCCATTGCCCAATGTAACTAGGCTGGGACACATGGGGACACTGTAAGGAAAAGAACTCACAGAAGAGGAACCAATAGTGGCCCAAGCCAAGGGGTGGCAGGGCGAGGTTGCTCTGGGGAGGTGCAGGGCTGTGTGTGACTGGGGTTGGCAGGGCTGCAGCTCAGGCCTAGTGAGCAGCACTGATCAGTGCCACCTTGTCCTTTGCCGACCCTGGGCTCTCTTTTAGTCCCTGATCACGTCCTCTGTGGAGACTAGCGCTAGTTCGCTTCAGCACCGGGCCAGGCCCTGCACAGAGGGACAGAGGGGCTGTCACTCATGGAAAGAAGCAACCAGACAAGGCCCGGTCAAACACACCAACAGGGAGCATGCCAGCTCTGCCTGTACTTCCTTCCTCTTCTCGGGCCATCAAGACACGATTGCCCATAAGAGTTACCTGGGAACAGAAACAGGACTTAGTAGACAGCTCGTCCCGCGTGTGCATGTTGTGAACGTCCCTGAACAGCAGCGCTGCCCTACCTCCCAGCAGAGGCCTGGGAAGCCGGCTTGTGGCACCCCTGTCCCTCCTTCTGAGTGTCTGCGGAACGTGAGGAACAGGACAGGTGTCACACGAAACCTCAACTTTTGATTTATGGGTGTTGATCTTGTGGCCTGCCACTTTGCTAAATCTGTTTATGAGCTCAAGCAGTTTTATGGTGGAGTGTTTTGGATCTTCCAGATATAGAATCATGTCATCAGCAAAAGAGGGATAGTTTGACTTCCTCCCTTCCTATTCTTATCCCTTTGATTTCCCTCTCTTGCCTGATTGCTCCAGCTAGGGACTAAAGGACTGTATTGAGTAAAAGTGGTGAGAGCGGGCAGCCTTGTCTTGTTCCCGAGTTTAATGGAAATGCTTTCAACTTTTCTCCACTTAGTATTGTACTAGCTGCGTGTTTGTCATATGTGGCCTTTACATAATTAAGATATGCTCCTTTGATTCCTAAATTCTCCAGAGTTTTGAGCATAATGGATGCTGGATTTTATTGAAGGCCTTTTCTGCATCAATTGAGATGATCGTATGGTTTTTGTCTTCATTCTATTTAAACGATGAATCATATTTATTGATTTGTATATGTTGAACCAGCCTTGCATCCCTGGAATGAAGCCCACTTGATCATGATGAATTCTCTTCTTTATTTAAGAGACAGTAGAGGGATAGTGAGAGAAAGAGAGAATCAATTTTGTTTAGTTTTTCATGTGGCTTTAGTTGCTCCATCACTTCATTGTATATGTGGGTTGCTGGGGCCTGAACCTGCATTCTCACACATGCCAGGCAAGTGCCGAAACTGCTGAGCCATCGGCACCTCCAGCCCCTTCCTTTTGTCTTTTCTTTTCTTTTCTTTTTTCTTTCTTTCTTTCTTTCTTTTTCTTTTTAAGAGAGAGAGGGACAGTGAGAAAGAGAGAATCAATTTTTTTGAGAGAATCAATTTTATTTAACTTTTCATGTGGCTTTTGTTGCTCCAACATTTCATTGTGTATGTGATGCTGGTGTTTGAACACATGTCCTCGTGCATGCCAAGCAAGCGCTATAACCACTGAGCAATGGTGTCAGCCCCCTCCATCCCCTTCTTCTTTTTTTTATAAAGAGAGAGGGACAGTGAGAGAGACAGAGAAAGAGAGAAACAACTTTATTTAGTTTTTCACATGGCCTTCGTTTGCTCCAACACTCAGTTGTGTATGTGGTGCTGGGGTTTGAACCCAGGTCTTCGTGCTTGCCAGGCAAGTGCTGAAACTGCTGAGCCACCATTCCAGCCCTCCAGCCCTTTCTTAATATGTTTTTTAAAATCAATTTTATTTAGTTTTTTATGTGGCTTTCGTTTCTCCAAGACATTGTGTACGTGGTGCTGGGGTTTGAACTCTGGTCCTCGCGCATGCCAGGCAAGCGTCATAACCCCTGAGCCACGGCTCCAGCCCCATTAATGTGTTTTTGAATGTGATTTTCTAGAACTTCATTAGGATTTTTGCATCGATGTTCGTCAGGAATATTGGTCTGTAGTTTTCTTTTTTTGATGGATCTTTGTTGGGTTTTGGTATGAGAGTTTTAATTGCCACATAAAAAGTGTTTAGGAGGGCCGGAGCAGTGTCTCAGCAGTTACAGCACTTGCCGGTCATGTGCAAATACACAGGTTCAAACCCCAGCACCGTACACAACCAAGTGTTGGAGCAAGGAAAACCACATGAAAAACTAAATAAAATTGATTCTCTCTTCCTCGCTCACTCTCTGTCACCGTCCCTCTCTCTTAAAAAAAAAGTATTTGGGAGAGTTCCCTCCTTTCCAATTTATTAGAATTGTTTAAGAAGGAGAGGTTTTAGCTCCTCTTCATAGGGGTGGTGAAATTCAGCAGGGAATCCAGCAGGTCCTGGGCTTTTCTTCTTTGGAAGGCTTTTCGTTGCTATGTGAATTTCAGTGCCTGTTATTGGGCTGTTTAGGATTCCAATACCATCCTGTGTCAATTTGGGAATGTTGTATGTGTCTAGAAATTAGTCTGTGTCTTCCAGATTATCTAATTTACAGGCATATAGTTTTTCAAAATAGGTTCTGATAACCTGTTGGATTTCCATGGGATCAGCATGATCGCTTCCTTTTCTTTGGTGATTTTGTTGATTTCCTTGCTTCTTTCTCCTCATTCTTTTAGTGAGATTGGCAAGGAGTTGGTCAATTTTATTTAGTTTTTCAAGAACTAGCTCTTTGTTTCATTGATTTTTTTCAGTTTCATTCATTTCAGCTCTGATCTTGATTATATCCTGCCTTCTGATGGCTTTGGGATTAGATTATTCTTCCTTTTTATAGGGATTTGAGGTGGAGCATAAGCTTATTTATTCAAGATCTCTCCTGATTTTTTTAAAGAGAGAAGAACAGTGAGAGAGAGAGACACTGAGAAAGAGAGAGAGAGTAAGAGAAAGAGAATCAGTTTTATTTAGTTTTCAATGTGGCTTTTGTTGCTCCAACACTTTATTGTGTATGTGGTACTAGGGTTTGAGCCCACATCCTGTGCATGCCAGACAAGCGGAGCCACTCTCCTGATTTTTAATATAGGTGCTCAGTGCTATGAATTTTCCCCTTAAGAATGCTTTCATGTTGAGCTGGAGCGGTGGCTCAGTGGTTACCACACTTGTCTGGCATGCGAAAGATCGTGAGTTCAAACCCCAGTACCACATACACGATGAAGTCTTGGAGCAATGAAAGTTTTCACATGAAACACTAAATAAAATTGATTCTCTTTCTCTCTCTCTCACTATCCCTCTCTCTTTATTTAAAAAGTAATAAAAAAAATAAAAAGAATGCTTTCATGCTTTCCCAGAGGTTTTGATATGTCGTGTCTTGATTCTTATTCACTTCCAAGAATTTCTTGATTTCTGCTCTTATATCTTCTTGGATCCATTCTTCATTTAATCGGGTGTTATTCAATGTCCATATATATGTATGTATTTTCCATTATAATTTTTGCTGTTAATTGCTAGGATCATGACATCATGGTCTGATAGGGTATATGGGATAATTTCTACTTTTTAATATTTTCTGAGATTTCCTTTGTGAACTAGAATATGATCTATTTTGGAGAAGGATCTCTATGTGCTCTTGAGAAAAAGATAAACTCAGCCAGTTTGGGGTGGAATATTCTGCAGATGTCTGTTAAGTTCATTTGATTTATGGAGTTGTTTAGATTGGAGAGACCTTTATTGTTTTTGTCTGTGTGTTGTTGATAGAGGAGTTTTAAATTCTCCCAGTATTATTGTGTTGGAGTCCATAAGTGGTTTTATGTCATGGAGTATTTTTTCCACATAGTTGGGAGCATTCATGTTTGGAGCATAGAGATTTACTATGGTTATATCTTCCTGATGCATTGTTTCCTTTACTATGATGTAGTGGCCTTCATTATCTCTTCTGATTAAATTCAGGTTGAAATCTATTTTGTCAGATATAAGTATTGCAACACCAGCTTGCTATCTTGGGCTGTATGCCTGGTAAATTTTTTTCCATCCTTTCACCCTCATTCTGTGGATGTCATTGGCTGTAGGTGGGTCTCCTATAAAGCACCATATTGTTGGAATTTGTGTTTGTTTGTTTTTTTAAGAGAGGACAGTGAGAGAGAGAGAGAGACAAACAGAATCAATTTTTTTGAGTTTTTCACATGGCTTTCACTGCTCCGACACTTACTTACAAATGCCAGGCAAGCACCGTAACTGCTGAGCCACCTTTCCAGATTTTGTGTTTTGATCCAATCTGCTAATCTGAGCCTTTTTTTCCCCCTAGGGCTGAGGACCGAACTCAGGGCCTTGCGCTTGCTAGGCAAGCGCTCTGCCACTGAGCTAAATCCGCAACACCTTTTTTTTTTTTAAAGAGAGAGGGAGAGAGAGCGAGAGAGAGAGAGAGAAAGACAGAGAGAATCAATTTTTATTGAGTTTTTTACATGGCCTTCATTGCTCTGACACTTAGTTGTGTATGTGGGTGCTGGGGTTTGAACCTGTGTACTTGTGCATGCTGGGCGAGTACTGTCACCATCAAGCCACGGCTCCAGCCCCTAAGAGAGAAATAATTTTTATTTAGTTTTCCATGTGGCTTTCATTGCTCTGAGACCTTGTTGTGTACATGGTGCTGGGATTTGAACTCTCATACTTGCACATTCTGGGCAAGCACGGTAACCGCCGAGCCACCTCTCCAGCCCTAATCTGAATCTTTTTATTTTTTATTTTTTATTTTTTAAGAGAGAAGGACAGGGGCTGGAGCAGTGGCTCAGTGGTTACGGCACTTGCCTGGCATGCGCGAGTACACTGGTTCAAACCCCAGCACCATGTACACAACAAAGCTTTGGAGAAACAAAAGCCACATGAAAAACTAAACAAAATTGAGTCTCTCTCTCTCTCTCTCTCTCTGTCCCTCTCTCTTTAAAAAAAAAGAGAGAGAGAGAAGGACAGAGAGAGAGAGAGAGGGAGAGAAAGGGAATGAATCAATTTTTTAATTGAGTTTTTCACAGGGCTTTCGTTGCTCTGACACTTAGTTGTGTACGTGAGTACTGGGGTTTGAACTCATGTACTTGCGCATGCCGGCCAAGCACCATGACTGCCGAACCACTGCTCCAGCCCTAATCTGAGTCTTTTGATTGGTGCATTGATGCCATTCATGTTCAGTGTTAGGATAGTTATGTGGTTGTGGTTCATAGTTATCATGTTCTGTTAGTAAATCCTGCGTTTTCTTGGTTGTCTATTGATAGCATGTACTTTTATTGAATTTCCTCTGTGGGATTTGAGGAGTACTTGTTTGTTCTTCTACCTGGAGTTTATCTTTGAGGATTCTTTGTAATGCTGGTTTTCTGTTCATGAATGCTGCCAGTTTGATGTTATAATGAATTGTTGATATTTCCTCTTTGAATCTGAAGCTGAGTATTTCTGGGTATAGTATTCTTGGTTGCAGGTTGTGGTCATTCAGAGATTGAAAGATCTCCTTCCAGCATCTTCTTGCTTCTAGCATCTGAGTTGAAAGTCAGAGGTGATCCTTCTTGGTTTGCCTCTGAATATGGTTTGGTGTTTCTCTCTTGCAGTTTTTAACATTCTCTCCTTGATTTCCCTGTTATACATTTTGGATTTGATGTGTCTCGGTGAGCTTCTCTTTTGATTAGGTCTATTGGGTGTCCTGTATGCTTCCTGGATGAGCATACCTGACTTATTCTGATATGAATATTGAGATTATTTTTTATGCCATTCATTTGCCTTTTTGGTTTCTTCTTGTATCCAAAATACTCTTAGATTGTTTCTTCTGATTTCATCCCAGACATTTTGAAACTTCTGCTCATGCTTTGTGAGTTTTTTTCTTTTTGGTCAATGGTGCACTGAAGATTACTCAGGCTATCCTCATTGTCGCAAGTTCTTTCTTCAAGAGCTGAGGTTCTGTTTTCTATAGAAGTTAGTCTATTATTAAATTCTTCCATGGTTCCTCAGGTGTGATTGACTGAAGATTTTAGCTCTGTTGTTTCATTTCTCAGTATATCTATTTCTTTCTTTTTTTTAAAGAATCAATTTTTATTGAGTTTTTCACATGGCTTTCATTGCTCTGACACTTAGTTGTGTACATGGGTGCTGGGGTTTGAACCCATGTACTTGCGCATGCCAGGAAAGCTCCGTAACCACTGAGCCACCGCTCCAGCCCCATATCTATTTCTTTGATAATAGAGTTTTCCATCTTTTGAGTTTTCTCACTTAGTTCCTTCATTAAATATTCTTTAATTAATTAATTATTCCTTTTAGTAATCAGATCATTGATAATTTTTTCTACATTTTCATCACACTCCCTCCATGGGCTCCTTGGTGGGGAGTTGTGTGTTTGAAGTGAACCTTTTCTAGCTTGATTGCTCATTTTTGATGAGCTTCTTTCTTCTGGATCTTTTTTATTTTTTTTTTTTAAGAGAGAGGGACAGTGAGAGAGAAAGAGACAGAGAGAAACAACTTTATTTAGTTTTTCACATGGCCTTCGTTGCTCCAGCACTCAGTTGTGTACGTGGTGCTGGGGTTTGAACCCGGGTCCTCGTGCTTGCCAGGCAAGTGCTGAAACCGCTGAGCCACCGCCCCAGCCCTCTTCTGGATCTTTGAATTGAGGTTCCCTGTGCTGAAGGAAGGCTTGTTTCTGGGTGGTGTTTCTTTTCATGTCAGAGGGTGGAGTCAGACGCCACGCTCTGAGTCCTACTTCTTCCAGAAGGCTGCTTCTGCCTGGAGCTCTTTTTTTTTTTTAAGAAAGAGGGAAGTGAGGGAGAGAGAGAAAAAGAGAATCGACTTTATTCAGTTTAACATGTGGCTTTTGTTCCTCTGACACTTTGTTATGTAGGTGGTGCTGGGGTTTGAACCTGTGTACTTGCATATGCCAGGTAGGCTCTGTAACCACTGAGACACTGCTCCAGCCCCTTTGCTGCACCTTTTGGCTCTAGGCTCCAGGGTGCAGATCTGGAACCCGGTGGGGTTGCAGGGGAGCCCATTGGATTGTTGAAGTGCAGCGGTGGGGGTGCGTCACTGTGTCCTCAGGTCTCAGAGGCATGGGGTGGGCTGTAATGGGCCTGCCTGTGCACCATAATGGGACCTGAGATCCTTGGTGACAGAGATGGGCCCAACATATCTGGACCTGGCCGGTATGTATGTGCTACAGCTGGGCAGCTCTAGGCAGGGGTCCTTGGAGTATCCTGGGCACCTGCCGCCTAGGACTAGAGTCTTATTTATTATTTTTCTCTGGTTTTTTATTTTTCTTCCACTTAGTTGCTTATGTGGTGCTGGGGTTCAAACCCAGGTCCTCACTCACTCCAGGCAAGTGCTCCAACCACTGAGCCACTGCTCCTGCCCCTCCACAAGCATTCTTGAGTTTTCTCTGTGCACTGGGTGTGCTCCAGGGGCTGGTGACATAGCCACCAAAACTGCAGAAACCTGTGTGGTCCTTCTGTTTTTGCCTGGGGTGTGGCAGGATTTGTTCTCAACTGAATATGATTGACATGCCCAAGCCTTAACACAAGAGCTAATTCTGACTTATTTATACCACCATCCAGTCAAAATGGAGACATTTTGTAGAATGTTCCCTTTCCCAGAGGAAAACCCACTGTCCAGAGGAGGCCACTGTTCTGTTTCTGTCAGTCTAGTTGGTTTGGTTGGTTTGTTTGTTTTCCTTTTAGAGAGAGAGCGGGACAGTGAGAGAAAGAGATAAAGAGAATCAATTTTGTTTAGTTTTTCATTTGGCTTCTGTTGCTCTTATACTTCGGTGTTTATGTGGTGCTGGGGTCCTCGCGCATGCCAGGCAAGCACCATAACAGCTGAGCCACTATTCCAGCCCCGATTTTGCCAGTTTTTGAACCTCACACAAATGGGATTGTACAGCTGTGCTCCGCTGGAGTGTCTAGAAAGGTTGTCTTTGCAGAGGAAAGACCGTCATAAACCACTTGGACCCCAGCAACTTGGGAGACTAAGGTAGGAAGATAACAAGTTTGAGACCAGCCTCAGCAACTTAGACCCTGTCTGAAAATAAAAAATATGAAGGGCTGGTGGTGTAGCTCAGGGGTAGGGTGCCCCTTGGTTTGATCCTCAGTACCACTAAATGGATGAATAAATAAACAAATCTAGTCCTTTGTCAGATATATCTCAAATATTTTCCATTGGTCTGGGGACCATACCTTCTGTTCCTTTTCCTTCCTTCCTTTTCTTTCTTTTTTTTTTTTTTCTTTATATAGTACTGGGGACTGAGCCGGGCCTGGTGGCACACACCTGTAATTCCAGCAACTCCGGAGGCTCAGACACGGGAATCACTAGTTCAAAGCCAGCCTTAGCAACTTAGCAAGACCTTCTTTCACAGTAAAATATAGGGCTGGAGCAGTCGCTCAGTGGTTACAGCATTTGCCTGGCATGTGTGAGGATGCAGGTTCAAACCCTAGCACCACATACAACGCAGGTTCAAACCCTAGCACCACATACAACTAAGTGTCAGAGCAATGAAAGCCACATGAAAAACTAAATTCAAAAAAGAAAATGATTCTCTCTTTCTCTCTCTCACTGTCCCTCTCTCTCTTTAAAATAAAATAAAATGTAAAAAGGGTTGGGATGTGGCTCAGAGGTTAAGCACCCCTGGGCTCAATCCCTGGTAACCTTCCCCCCCCCCAAAAAAAAGTACTGGGGACTAAATCCAGGGACATTTTACCATTGAGTTGCAATCATAGCCCTTTTTATTTTGAGACAGGGTTTCACTGAGTTACCCAGGTTGATCTGAAGCCTGTGACCCTCCTGCTCAGCCTCCCGAGACACTGTGATTACAAGTGTGCGCAACCATGCCTGGCTGTTTGACAGTTTTTATAAACTGAGGTGAACCATACACTCAACAATTCCTTCTCTGGGTATTAACCCAAAGTCAATGAAGGTTCCAGTGGCTCTGGGAACTTTTACACAGTCCATTGCAGAAACATTCATGCTAATCAAAATACTGGGAACACGCCCATCAACAGAAGAGTAGATGAAAAACCAGGCACATGATACGAGGCCATTACCAGACCAGGGAGTAGATGAACGACCGGTCGCATGATACGAGGCCATTACCAGACTGAAGAAGCAGCCAGGGCACGATGCTGCATCTGAAAAGTGTTACGCTGAGCAATGGAAGCCAGGAAAGGGGCATAGGGAGCACACAGGATATCAGGCACAGGGGCACAGGAACATGTGCCGTGTGATTCACTCATGTGCAGTCCCAGAGCAGGCAGTTAGAAATCAGAGCTAGAGATCAGAGCAGTGGCTGCCTCTGGACTGGGAGGGGGACTGGGGCATGCACGAGGCATTCCATGGGTTGGTGGTCAAACGCATGTGCACCATCATGCGTGTGCACTGTCACACATGTGTACAGTTGTCACAATTCAGGGCTGTGCCTCCCATCATGCGTGAGCTGTGTCTCATGGATACGGGCTGCTGATCTGCTTCAGAGGAGGTGAGGGCTCTTCCCATTCCTGGGGGCCAGGACAGAGCAGCCAGGGGACAGGGAGAGTTGACAGACTTGAGAGAATCAATTTTATTTACTTATTCATCTGTTTTGTTTTTCCTCCACTTAGTTGTGTGTGTAGTGCTGGGGTTTGAAGCCGGGTCCTCGCACATGCCAGGCAAGTGCCCCTCCGCTCCAGCCTCCTACAGCCCCTCGTGCTCTTTGCCTCTGATCACTTGCTCTGAGAAGGTCGGGTGCCCAGCTGTGAGGACCCAGCCTCTGCGAGTGGTGGGGAACTGAGTCTTCCTGCCAGGTCTCTGCACAGACTCCCCAGCCCCAGGCGAGCTCCGGCTGGCAGGGTGGCTATGTACCAAAGCAGCCTGGGGATACCTCTCCCAGCACCTGGTCAACAGAGCCTGGGGACAGTGTGTGGGCTTTTTAAGCCTTCAGATCCTGCCACCGCGTGGGCTCTGGATGGCAGGCCTGCTGACCCGCGAGAGGGTGAACTTCCCTGGTTCTAAGCCACTCTGTTAGTGCTGACCTATTATAGCTGTCTTGGGACCCGGGAGGATGGTTACCATTGTCCTCCAAGCTCAGTCCAGGTGACAGGCATCACTGAGAGAGAGGGCCATCAGCTGCCAGAGACCCGTCACCCTTGCAAGTACAGTTCACCTCTGAGCTACCCGGGTCCTCAGAGTGGGTAAGAGACAGCCGCAGCTCCCCAGGAGCCCAGCCCAGGGTCAGGCAGGATGTTCAAGGGCGGGGTACAGAGCCTCTGGCATGAGTCCATTGGTGACTCCCCCAGAACACGGCAGGAAGAAGGGGCAGCCCAGTCTCTTACAGATTACATGCTTGCCCACTGCAAGGGCACGGTGGAGCTTTACAATCTGGACTGTGTTTCTGTAATTATACTTGGGGGAAAGAAACTATCATGTGAAGACCTCTGGCTTGGAGCAGAAGACTGATAGCTAGTGTGTGTTGAAGGCTGTCTGCCAGGAATGTTCTAGATACAATTTCTAGCCCCCTTGACATCTTTTGAAGGAAAGGAAACAGCCAGGCACAGCCGTGCAGGCTTCGAATCCCAGCTACTCGGTAGACTGAGGCAGGAAGATCTCAAGTTCCAGGCCAGTCTGGGCAACTTGGAGAGATTCTGTCTCAAAACAAATAAAAAGGTTCAAGAAGTGACTCAGTGCTGGGTTTAAACTCCAGTACTCAGAAAGAAAGTGCTGGGGTGCCCTGGGTTTAGTCTCCAGTACTCAGAAAGAAAGTGCTGGGGTACCCTGGGTTCAATCTCTAGTTCTCAGAAGGAAAGGAAGAGAGAGCGGCGAGGGAGGAGGAGCAGACTCAAGTGAACACCCCACCAGAGCACCCCGCCTGCCATGGGTGGCCGGGCACCGTGGCCCACCACATAGGCTGTGGGACGGACACACCTAGGTTGGATCCTCACCCTGTCACTGACTGGGCTTGCCATAACAAACGACCATAAACTGTAGGTCTGAAAACAATAGAAGTTTGTTCCGGGGGCTGAAATCTGAACCGATCTGTCAGGGAGGACGTGGCCTCCCAAGCTCTGGGCGGCCCTTCCTCACCCCTCTGGTGTCAGGCGGCTCTGCGTGCCCCTAGCTTGTACGTGCATCACTCTGTCCCTGGGCTCTTCCTGCGGCCTTCTTGCAGGAACTTCAGCTATTGGATTCGGGGCCCTTCGTAAGCCACTCTGAACTTCTGTTAACCAATTACATCTGCCACAACCCTGTTTCCAAACCAGACCTTGTTCGTAGGTTCCTGGTGGTCATGGATCTGAGGGCAGCTGCTGTCCTGGCAGGGAAAGCATCCCATGTAATCACGGCTCTGTAGTCCTAGGCCTTCTTTATATCCAGAGCCAAGGGAGAATCCCAGCACTGGCCTGGGCCTGGTGACTCCAAAAGATCAGCAGGTCAGAAGCAGGTGCCACCTCCCATACCTCCTCTTGTGCCGGACTTTGGGGACCCACCTGGGGCAGGGCAGATGTGATGGAGCTGCATATTAATTAGGATTAGGTTCAGTTTCAAAAAACTGACTTCAGGGCTAGAGCCATGGCTCAGTTGTTACAGCGCTTGCCTGGCATGCGTGAGTACTCAAGTTTGAACCCCAGCAGCATGTATACAACAAAGTGTCAGAGGAATGAAAGTCACATGAAAAACTAAATAAAATTGCTTCTTTCTGTCTCTCACTGTCCCTCTCTTTCTTTATCAAAAAAAAACAAAAAAAAAAAAACAAAAAAAACTGACCTCAAATGAGGTCCAAATGTATTTCTCTGTTACGTGCAAGAAATCCAGATAGTCGATCTAGGGATGGTAAGGCGCTCCCCAGTGTTTCATTTTTCCTGTTCTCCTCTGTGACTTCCATTCATAAAAATCACCTCATGATTCAAGATGGCTGCAGACATACCAGTTATTAACATTCAATCCAGTAGCAAAGAGGACAGAGAATGAAGAAGGTTAAAGACACCCACCCACTTCCATTTACACCTCAGTGGTCAGACTGATCTGTGAGGAAAGCTGAGAAAGATACTCTTATTTTTTTTTAATTAGATGAATATGGAGTTACAATTGAGGGGGAGACATTATCAAACATTCAAGAACAAATAAATATATACTTAGTTATCCAGGGCTAATTCCATGTCATGGATGTCCAGCTTGGGTTCCCCATGTTGCTGTTTCCCCCAGAAGAACCCCTTTGTTAAATGGATATCTCATGGAGGTCAGAGATCTCCTTCTGAGATGATTCTTCCTAATCCCTCCCCCCATGCTGTCCCCCACCCTACGCCTCCAAGTAACCTATGGAGTCATCTCCCTGTTGCCATAAGAATCATACAATTTGAAGTTATTATTAGCTTAGCCATTTAACATACTGCTTCCCCATGTATTCTAGCTTCCACAGATGAGAGAAACCATTCGACCCTTGAGTCTCTGAGATTGGGATACTTCACTTAGCATAATTCTTTCCATCTCCATCCATTTGATCTCAAAAGCCATAATATCGTCTTCTCTAATGGCCAAGTGGTACTCCATTGTATGTATGTACCAAAGTTTTTGTAGCCACTCATTGAATGAGTGGCGTCTGGGTTGGTTCCATAGTCTAGCTATAGTAAATTGAGCTGCTGTGAACATTGATGAAGCCACATCACTATAATATGCTGATTCTAACTCTTTTGGGAAGTTTTGATTTGCATTCCCCTTATACCTAATGATGTAGAGCATTTTCTCATATATATTCTGGACTTCCTCTGGTGAGAAATTTCTTTTTAGATCCGTAGCCCATTTATTGATTGGATTATTTGTGATTTTGGAGTTTAGTTTCTTTAGTTCTTTGTATATTCTGGATTAGCCCTCTGTCCGAGGTGTAGCAGGCAAAAGTTTTCTCCCATTCTGTAGGTTCTCTCTTGATGCTCTTGACTAGATCTTTAGCTGTGCAAAAACTTTTTAGTTTAATTGCATCCCATTCATTTATTCTTTTTTTTAAAAGAAAGAGGGGACAGTGAGAAAGAGAGAGAGAATCAATGTTTATTTAGTTTTTCACAAGGCTTTCGTTGCTCTGAGACTTCGTTGATGTACGTGGTGCTGGGGTTTGAACTCGTGTACTTGTGCATGCAAGGCAAGGGGCGTAACCACTGAGCCACTGCTCCAGTCCCCCCATTCATTTATTCTTGACTTTACTGCTTGAGCCATGGAAGTTTTGTTAAGGAAGTAGCTGCTGACTCCTATGTCCTGTAGTGTTGACCCGACTTTTTTTCTATTAAGTTTAAAGTTGTTGACTTAATATCCAGGTCTTTGACCCATTTTGATTTAATTTTTTTTTTAGTAGACAAGTTTTATTATAGAAAGCATAGAAAGTAAAGCATAGGGAAAAGAGCAGACTTCCCCCGGAGTGGGGGAAGGGGACAGAGGCCTTGATTTAATTTTTGTGCAGGGCGAAAGATAAGGATCCAGCTTCAGTTGTCTACACATGGCTGTCCAATTTGCCCAACACCATTTGTTGAACAGGCTGTCTTTCTTCCACACTATGCTTTTGCCCCTTTTATCAAATATCAAATAGTTAAGGATATGAGGGTTTGTCTCAGGATCTTCTCTTCTGTTCCACTGGTCTTCGGTTCTGTTTTGATACCAATACCATGCTGTTTTTGCTACTACAGCTCTGTAATGTAATTTCAGGTCAGGGATTGAGATATCCCCTACTTCTTCCTTCCTGCAGTCTGGATCTTCTTTTATTCCATATGAACTTGAGGGGTTCGGGATTTAGCTCAGTGGCAGAGCGCTTGCCTAGCATGCTCAAGGCCCCGAGTTGGGTACTCCGCCCTGAAAAAAAACAAAACAAAACATATGAACTTGAGAATTGCTTTGAGAAAGGTAGTCTTGATTCTGGGAAGCTGGGTTCCACCCATAAGATGGGAGTTCTGTTCCTAAGGGTGAAAGAGAGACAAGATACAAAGGGTGAAGTAGAAGGCTTCACATCTGTGAAGGAAAAGTGACCCCAGCCTCTGGGGACATGAGAGGCTGTTCCCAAGCAGGTTAGCACCTGTTCTACCATGGGGTGGTGCTCCTTTGTGGAAGCCCAGGGAGCAAGGACCAGGGCTTCCCCCAGCAGTTGGGCATAGTGGGTGCCACATGCAGACGGGATTCACACTGAGGCGCCATTGCAGATCAGAATGAGGGGGACTTGCCTGGAACATCTGAGGCCCCTACTGCCTTGGGTCTGCCTCCATGGCTCTGCCCCCAGTGAGAAGGCTACTCTGAGTCCTCCAGGCTGGGGCACCTCTGAGAGGCCTGTGCCTCTGTGCTTAGACCCTGCAGGCTCATATCAAGGTCCTGGACCAGACCAAGGCCAACAAGAACACGGTGAAGCAAGAGATGCAGGAGGTGAGTAGCAGGGGCTTGCCTGCCTGTGCTCCCTGCCCTCCCTGATCCACTGGGGATCGCCCAGGCCAGGCCAGCCGGAGAGCCTTTCAGAACCCTCCGCCACTCCTGTCCCCAGTGATGAGTGACACTGTTACGTGAACTTAAAAATCACACGTCACCTTCCCTGTCACAGGAGAGCCATGGCTTCAGTCCCATGCCTGTGACTGCGCAGGCTAGAGAGAATCAACCAGGGGTGGCGTCCTACTCCCGCCCCTAGAAGCCCTGTCCCGCACCCTCTCTCCCTAGAAAGCCGACAAGAGCTCCCTGGCCAGCAAGGCAAGCAGGGCCGACCTGGAGACAGTGGTGACGGAGCTGAACGAGGCGGTTCAGGGCGTGCTGGTCAAGGTCTTGAGGCACGAGGACCACTGGAAGAAGGCGGTGGGGCAGCTCAAGAAGGACCTGAACACCAAGGTCAGCACCCTTCCCTAGCTGTGTGGCAGATTGCTCCGGAACTGTACGGCTTCAGCAGCCAAATGCTCGGTTTAGAGCAGAAACGTGGGAGCAGCCCAGCTGGGTCGCCCAGGATCTCCCACAGTGTCATAGGTGAGGTGTCATGGGCCTGCATCTGAACCTTGACTGGAGCTCAAGGGGCCATGTGGAAGGTGGTGCCCTCACCTGGCTGTTGGTGGGAATCTTCAGTTCCTGCCTGGTGAGGTGGTACTGCCGTGATCCCAGCTACAAAGGAGGCTGGGGCAGGAGGATCACACACTCAGGACAGCCTGGGTGACTTCTTCAGACCCTGTCTCAAGATTAATAAAAAAGAAAATAAACAAAATAAAACTAAAACGGCCTGGGGATAAGGCTGGGTGGAGTGCCTGATGGTTCAATCCCTAGAACCACAAATGAAGAATTTAACAAAGAATCTTCAGTTCCTTATCCCCACCCAGCCTCCTCCTCAGGGCCTCTTGAGTGGCCTCATCACGTGTTACCTGACACCCCCCAGGGCAAGTGACCCAAGAAAATAAGCAAGAATATGCATGCCTTGCATGACTTGGCTGCAGAAGCCACCCTCCTTCCCTTGGGGGTATCTGCCGGTTACATAAGTGGGCCCTATTCAGGGATGGATGGCTTCATAGCTCTGCAGGCAGGGCCACATGGGGGAGGGGCAGGGCCTGCTGAGGACCACTGCTGGTCCCAGACCCCAGTCATCAGACACTGTCTGCTGGGGCGGTGGGAGTGGCATGGGGGCGGGGCTCTGTTTGAAGCTGAGGATCTGGCTCACTTATCAAGGAGGCTGGGGTCCAGTGGTGGCTGGGCACTGGGCATAAGGGGAAAGGACATCTTCACAGAGCCATGCTTGTGGGAGAAGGTGGGGTCACACCCGGACTGCTTTCTTCAGTAATCAGGACAGAGATTGTTCTGATTAAAAGCCACAGCAGCCCCGACCTCCAAATGCAACACACAGAGGCTTTATTGGTTCCATTGAGCCAGTTCTAAAACCCGGCTGGGAATGTGGCCCAAGTCAGGAATTACCATCAGTTACATTAGATGTGGTAATGGAATTGTGATTATGGGTGGAAACATCCCCTTCTTTTAGAAATACTCAGATATTCATGGGTAAAGTGTCATGATTTCTTTAACTTAAAAAAATAAGGCACGTTGGGCATAGTGGTATTGGTCTGTGATCCCAGTGAATCAGGAGGCTGAGTTGGAGGCAATCAGGATGGCAAGTTGGAGGACAGCCTCAACTACTTAGTAACCCTGTCTCAAAATTAAAAATAGAAAGTCCTGGGCATGCGGCTCAGTGGTAGAGCACCTCTGGGTGCAATCCCCAGAAATGAAACAAGAATAAGGCAAATATAGCAACATGCTAATCATTATTAAATGTAGGTGGTGGGTCTGTGGCATTTAATTGTTCTAATCTTTCTACCTCTCTGTGCTCAAGATTTTTCCAAATAAAAAAGCTTTTTCCTGGAGATTTTAGTGATCTAATTCTCACTGCTTCCCTTTTGTATTATTTGCAGGGGGCCCTAAGGATGGAACCCAGGGTCTCTGCCCCTGAGCTGCATCCCTTGCCCTCTTTATTTGTTTTTTAATGTTGAGGCAGGGTCTTGCTAAGTTGCCCAGGTTGGCCTCAACCTTGGCATCCTCCTGCCTCCACCTGTGAGCAGCTGGGAGGGCAGGCCTGTGCCTCTGTGCCTGGCTCCTTTCTGTGTTTGCACAGAACATAAATCTGACATTGACCTTGGCCTTCACCAAAGCTCTAAGGCACTTTTGGCCTCCCAAGAGAAACCCCAAGTCTCTTGGCAGTCACTGCCTTCCTCAGGTCCCCTGTCCCCATTAGCCTCCTTGTGCAGTTACCTGTCCCAGCACTCTTGAGTCTGTAGAGCATCCATGCCTAGCATGAATCAGAACTTTATCCCGTATACTCCAGAAAAATGAAATCATGTCCACACAAACACTTGTGCATGAACATTCATAGCAGCATTAGTTATAAAAGCCCACCCAAGTGTCTATCCACAGAAGAACTAGTAAGCAAACTGCTGTATCCTGTGCCAGGATGGTGGCACATGCCTGTAACCTGCATCTTGGGAGGCTGAGGCAGGAGGAGCACAAATTCAAAGCCAGCCTCAGCAACTTAGCAAGGCTCTGTCTCAAAAACAGAAGTATATCCATATGCTGGACTACTTGGCCATGCCACTCCAGGCTTTATTATATGCATCATGAATGCGGTGTGGGGAATATTATTCACTAATGAAAAGGAACGGCATTCTGATACATGCTGCAATATGGATGGACCTTGAAAATGGTTTGCTCAATGTGAGACCAGGTGCCGAAGTCCATATGTTTTTGTGAAGTGTCCAGAATAGGCCAACCATAAAGACATGAAGTAGGTTAGCGGTTGCCAAGGGCTGGGGATTTGGAGGAAATAGAGGGTGGCTAGTAATGGGTATGGGGCCTCTTTGGGGAATGATGCAAATATTCTAAAATCGATCGTGATGGTTGCACAACTCTACACTAAAGGCAACTGCATCACTCACCTCACGTGCAGACCCTCCCTAAAAGTGTGGACAGTGTGGAGGTCAGGTGCATACAGATCATCTGGCCTCGGGATCAGCAGTTGTGCAATGGGTTTGGAGATGATAGCTGATGGTGTTTTTTGCCTTGGCTGCTAGGAAGCTCGCTTTGCAGCTTTAAAGGGAGCTGAATCACCTTCCCCTTCCTGGGAGCCTCATCTGAGTTTAGAGGCTCCCCAGGGGCAGAGTGTGAACTGACCGGCCGGCCGCCTTTCCCCTCTCTGGTCAGCTGGTGCCCAGCGACCTGGACGCTCTGAAGAGCGGCATAGAGGAGGTCTGGAAAGTAGTGCGCAAGCTGCTGCTGGAGGGCCTGCGCTTCGACCCCGACAGCGCCGCGGGCTTTAGGAAGTGAGTGCCCGGCATTGGGCACTGTCCGGGTGCCATTGCGGGTGTGGGCAGGGCCGGGGCGGGGGACCGAGCGGGCAGCTCCGGCTGGGGGCCGCAGGAGGCCTTTGGCTGCATAGGAGGACACGGAGGCTCAGCCGGGGAGGAGGCCGCGGGCCGCCCCTGACCGCCCGCCCTTCTTTCAGGAAACTGTTCGAGCGGGTGAAGTGCATTTCGTGCGATCGGCCCGTGGAGATGATGACCGGCCCGTGAGTACCGCGCCCGGGGCGCCGCGGGGGTGGCGGCCGCAGCGGTCTAGCGCGCCCCGCGGGACCCGAGCTCAGCCGGACCGCGGGCTCCTACGCAGCCACCTGCGCAGCCTGCGCCCGGGTCCAGACCTTGACCGCAGCTGCGCGCGTCCTCGCGGGTCGCCTGGCTCCCGCCGCTGAGCGGCCAGGCACTGCCTCGCCCCTCTTTCCTCTTCCAGCTCTAGTGCTGTGCACCAGGGACTGAGTCAGTGTCCGCCCCCACCCACCCAAAAAAAGAGAAAAAGATGGAGCCACTGTCAGGAACCACAGAACTTCGTTATGCTTTCTTGCCACCGAGTCCAATAACTGCAAAATATAAAATGAACTTTTTTATTCCAGTGCTGGGAAGAAACGCAGGGCCTCATGCATGCTACGCAAGCCCTGTCCCACCAGAGAGCTCCACCCCAGCCCTAAAAAACCATTTAAAAAAAAATGGTGATCACTTGGTGGCTCACACCTCTGAGGCAGGAGGTACCAACCTGGGCAATTTAGGGAGATCCTGTCTCTAAATTAAATAAAAGGGTTGGGGATGTAGCTCAGTGGAGAGCTTGAGTGGCATGTGGGAGGTACTGGTTCAATTCCCAGAACTGCAAAAATTAAGTAAAAGTAGGGGCTGGAGTGGTGGCTCTGCAGTTGTAGTTGTGGTTGTGCTTGCCTGGCATGTGCGAGGACACAGGTTTGAACCCCAGCACCACATACACAACAAAGTGGCAGAGCAACAAAAGCCACATGTGAACTTCTGTGCACCTGTGTTTGTTTGGACACCTGTCTTCAGTTCTTTGGGGTATAAATCTGGGAGTGAGTGGAAGTGCTGGGTCATGTGATGACACTGTGGTTCACTTTTCCAGGAGCTTCCAGGGGACAGCCTGACCTGGCACCGCCCCCTGCCAGTTCACTTTCATGGAGGAGCTGTGGAGCCTCAACCAGGATTTCCCTTTCAAATCACAGATATCTAGTTGCAGTATTATTTACAGCAGTAACAAAGTTGGAAACAGTCTCGTGGGGAACCAGTCATGCGCATCAGCCAGCATAAACCACGCTGCATAGGAATGCAGGGTCACGCTAGGCTGTGCCGTCCAGACAGGCGCCACTGGGCATGTGGGGCTGCTGAGCACTTGCAGTATGGCTAAGGAGCCTGAGAAACAGAATCTTAAATTTTATTTAAACTTAATTAATTTAAATGCACATTAAAATAACCACATGTGGCCAGTGCTGTATTGCAGCAGTAGAATATTATTTAATGACCTGAAAAATGTTTGCAATAAGTTATACGAGAATATTAGGCAATACATGTCTTATTATCCTATTTTCGTTTTAAAATTACATGTGGGCTTAAGCAGTAGCGCAGTGGTTGGAGCGCTTGCCTGGCATGCGCAAGGACGTGGGTTTAAACCCCAGCACCACATACACAACTAAGTGTCAGAGGAACGAAGGCGAGATGAAAAAATAAATGAAATTGATCCCCCCCACTGTCTGTCTGTCTCTCTCTAAAAAAAATCACATACACATGGGAAAATGGTGGAAGGACATTTATCCACATCTGTCACATGGTTGCGGAGCTGTTTCCTTGTGTATCTCTGTAATTTATGAGATGTCCCCAACCTGTGTTACTGAGAGTTCATCGTTGACTGCATAACCACAGTAAAGGGGGTGTCTCTTGTGCGTCACTTGCCTCTGCACGTGCCTGGCTCCCCGATGGCCTGCCATGCTTTCTCTCCTTTTTATTTCTGTGTTGGGTGAAACGCATGACCTCACTTAACCACTTTGAAGGGACAGTCTGGTGGCCTGTGATGTTCCTGAGGTTGTGCAGCCTCCACCCCTCTCTAGTGCCAGAGCACTTCCCCCTGGAGGAAACCCCACGCCATGGAACAGTGTCTCCTTCCCGTCCCCGAGTCGCTGGTGGCCCCCGCTCTGCAGCCCACGTTGAGGATTTGCCTACTCTGGCTTTTACTTTTATGACCAGAATTTCCTTCTCTTTATTTTTTCCTGCAGTGCCAGGGGTGAAGCCCAGGCCCTTGCAAACGCTATGGCCCCTGGCGCAGAGTAACTGCTACTTGCGTCTTATAACCATGGTCGCGGTTCCCCAGAGCCCTTGCACAGTGGCCCTGGATGGTTCTGGAGGGAAGGCAGAGCTCCAGGGCAGGCGTGTCTGCTGGGGGTGGGAGCCGGGAGCCTCCGCTAGCTGCGATGGCCCCCACAGCCACAGCCCCGCTCTGACCCTCCACAGACAAATGATCACCATCCGCAAAGCCCGCCTGCTGTCAAGGCTGAGGCCAGCCAGCGCCAACAGCTATGAGTACCTGCAGCGGCAGATGATGAGGTGAGCCGCGGAGCTGGGCTCAGGCCTGGGGCCCTGCTCCTGCTGGACGTGCCCTCCAGGCCCAGGCTGCTGTGACCCTCTGCAAGGGAGGCAGGGGGGTGGAGAGGCCCTGGGGGACAGGAGCCAGCCTCCTGTCATGGATCAAACCTTGATAGGTGCTTCCAATCTGGGAGTCTTCTAACTCTCATACCACCTGAGAGCCGGGTGGATAAGCCTGTTCCTGGGGAGAAGTGGAGATCAATGGCCCTGCAAGAGCCCTCCCTGTGCCTTGTGGGGCCTCACAGCCTCCCTCCACGGTGCCTCTCCTGATGGCCCCATTTCACAGAGAGCATCTGTGATGTGCCTGAGGTCATGGCTCAGACCCACTGGCTCCCTGGGTCCCCGCTGCACCCCTGTCCCCCAACATCCCAAGCTCCGGGGTCCCTTGGGTGCCTGCCCTGTGCCAATGGCATCTGGAGGGGGGCAGCTGGGGCTGGCCCAGGCTCCCCTGGCTCCCTGTGCCTGACTGCTCAACTCGAGGTCAGGAGCATGAGCGTGTTGGGCCTGACGAGGGCTCCGGCTTGGGCATCCGGGGAAGCAGGTCCTGACATCTTCCTCTCCCCCCACTGTGCATGTCTGCATCTGCAGGCCCCAGGCCTGCCTGGCTGTGCCACCCTTGATGCTGGCCAGGCGCTGGGGCCCTGGCCTGGGCCCCATGGTGCACGGGGGTCTCCAGATGGATGCAGATGAACTGTCCTGCACAGGGAACACCAGCAACTGCAGTTCCAGAACCTTGGAGTTGAAGAGAACAACCTGGACTCTCTGAGCCACCAGCAGGACTGGGGCGATGGCCCCAGAAACACTGCCCTCAAGGTCAAGCCAGAGGAACTGTCAACACTCTACCCCTACGGGGACCCCCAAGTGATGGATTATGACACTGTGAGTTGGCCCATCACCGTCCCAGGCCCAGGCATGGGACCAGACTCCCGGCCATGGCACCTCCAGGAGGCTGTGCTCTGACTCTCAGGCCTCTGCATGCATGGGGTGGGGGTGGCAAGGTGGAGGCTCTGCCAGAGACCTGGCCATCCAACAGGCCGAGGTGGACATCCTGGGAGTGGATGGGATTCTGTACAAAGGCCGAATGAACAGCCACTTCGGGGCTCAGCCCTTGGCCACTGAGGAGAAGGAGCTGGCAGGTGAGATGTGTCGGACGTGCCCCTGCCCCAGGTCTCCCTGTGCTGGGCAGCGCAAGGGGAGGTGGGCGGGGTCCAGGGCTGGCGCTACCCCTGCTGTGGAGCCCTCACACAATCACTTTCAAAAGGTGGTCCCTGCTGCCAGTTAACAGTGGGGAGCAAAAGAGAAGGGCCGTCCTTTGCGGTCCACTTGTGCAGGGCACAGACTGTAAGCAAATACCTGGTAGGCGAGGATCCATGGTTACGAACAGATAAAGTCCAACCTGCAGGGGGCCCTGGCGATGGAGGAGCTGTGGCAAGGGACACAGTGCACAGGGAAGGACTGGACAGCTGCATGACATCCCCGAAAGGGAAAGCCATGACTTGGTGGGAGTTGAGGGCAGGAGAGTAGTCCAGGTGGAGGGGGTACAGAAGCCAGGCGCAGGCAGGAGCTCACAGGGTGGGTCAGTTCCCGATCGCACAGCCCCAGCCCCACGTGCATTTGCCACTGGTCACTATGGCTTTCCTGGGGTCCGGCCTCAGCTCCAGCCAGCTCCTTCCTGGGACACCAGAACGGGATTCGAGCCCAGACTCTGATGCCAACAGGGACCCCTCCACCCACACCCTATGGACTTGGCCCTGGGTGGGAGCCACTTGCTGGCCCATGGGCCATGGCAGGTGTTGAATTCTGCCCATGGAAACTTCCTCCCCGAAGTGGTGGAGAAGAGGAACAAACACTGGGAAGGAAAGAGGCTGCTGTTCTTTGTCCTGGAGGCCACAAGTCCTGAGTCCAGGTGTGCGTGGGGCTCCAGAGGTGCCAGCCTCTGGCTCCTGCTCCTCCTCATGTTCCTCCAAGTGGCCACCTCGCTCCAGTGTCTGGCTGCTCTCCTCGTCCTCCTCAATGGGTCTCTTCTTAACCCATGAGGACACTCGTCTTTGGATTTAAGGTTCCATGCTACCCGGGACAATCTTTCGAGATCCTTAATTACACCTGCAGAGACCCTTTCTCCAAATACGCTCATGTACACGGGATCCAGGGGACATATCTTTTTGAGAACCACCGAGCTCCCAGGAGGGCAGGACACCACCTGCCCTGTCTTCTCCCCTGGCAGCTCTGATGGGAGGGGCTGGGCCTGCTTCAGGGATCACTAGGTAGGATAACAACCTGGCCCATATCTAATGAGCCAGGCCCTCCCCTCGAGCACAGCAAGCTGGTGAGGCGTCTTGTCTAAGGAGGTCCCCTTGTTAGGAGGGCAGCCTCAGTGGAGGGGCCAGGACAGATGGAATCCATTGGGGGACACCCCTTGTCCTGTCCCCAACCCTATCTACCTTCCTGAATGCTGTCTCCCCAAAGGAGGGGCTGAGGGGCTTTTCCCCAGTGGGTGGCCTGTAAGACCCATGCGGCAACCACTATTTTTTTTTCTAAAGAGGGAGGGACGGTGAGAGAAAGAGAATCAATTTTGTTTTAGTTTTTCATTTGGTTTTCATTGCTCGGACACTTTGTTGTGTACGTGGTGCCCGCGTTTGAACCCACGTGCCTGTGCATGCAAGGCAAGCACAGAAACCTCTGAGCCACCACTCCAGCCGCCGCAGCAACCACAATTTGAGGATAGCCTTGTTTAAATGCTTCACCTCACTTGGGCTGATGGGGCCTAATCAATGTGAGAATCCACTAGAGACCTGTCTGTGGCCAGAGCTTCTGATCCACTCATGTCCACACAAAAGAATACTCCAGCCAGGCACATTGGCACATATCTGTAATCCCAGCAGCTCGGGAGGCGGATGCAGGAGGATTGCAAGTTCTAAGCCAGCCTCAGCAACTCAGTGAGGCCCTGGGAAACTTAGCAAGTCCCCATCTCAAAATAAAAAATAAAAAGGGCTGGGGACGTGGCTCAGTGGCTAAGCGCCGCTGGGTTCAATCCCCAGTACCGGGGGAAAAAAAATCTAGTCCAAAACAGGCTCCATATTTCATCCTAAAACTAGCCAGGCTGAGCCCCAGCACCAGCCAGCCCAGGTGCATTCACCCATTCATCCTGTCCTGCCCATCGGGCCACTGTCCCTCTGCCCCTAGAGGCCAGCCTGTGCAGAGCCAGGCGCTGACCACCAGTGTTATACGAGTCCATTTCCGTGCAGCGTCTGGAAAGGCAAATCCATAGAGACAGAAGGAGAACTGGCAGCAGAGTGGCTGCTTAGTGGGGGTGCAGTCTGCTTTCGGGATGATGGTGTCTTGGAACTTG
Source organism: Aplodontia rufa (assembly GCA_004027875.1). NCBI lineage: Eukaryota > Metazoa > Chordata > Mammalia > Rodentia > Aplodontiidae > Aplodontia > Aplodontia rufa. The sequence continues at coordinate 8,936 of PVKS010019354.1, read as the reverse complement.
GTAGCGGTGGCCCTGGGCAGCTGTGACTGCACTGCATTCCCCTGCACTGTGCACTTTAGGTGGGTGATTTTAGGTTGTGTGAATTTTCCTTTAAAAAAGAACAAGGTGGAATGTGGGTGTGGGGACTTTATGGGTCTGGCCCCAGACGGATTCCTCACTGCTGTTGTAGTGGGGGTTGAACACAGGGCCTCAGGCATGCTAGGCAAGTGCTCTACCACGGAGTTACACCCCAACTCTTTTTATTTTTTATTTTGAAACATGGTTTTGCGAAGTACTGAAGCTGGCCTTGAACTTGGGCTCCTCCTGCCTCTGCCTCTGGAGTTGCTGGAATCTCAGGTGTGCTGGTTGGCCCTCAGGGAGTGGCATGACCTGCAGTCCTAGCCACTTGAGAGGTGGAGGCAGGAGGATCACTTTTTTTTGGAGAAGGACAGTGAAAGAGAAAGAGACGGACAGAAAGAATCAATTTTTTATTATTGATCTTTTCAGATGTCTTTCGTTGCTCTGACACTTAGTTGTGCACCTGGGTGCTGGGGTTTGAACCGGTGTATTCACACAAGCTGGGCAAGTGCCATAACCGCCGAGCCACCACTCAGCCCCAAGGAGGATCACATGAACCCAGGGGTTGAGATCAGCCTGGGTGACATAGCAAGACCCTATCTAAAAAAGAAGAAAGCGGGGCTGGAGCGTTGGCTCAGCGGTTAGGCACTTGCCTGGCATGTGCAAGTATGCAAGTTCAAACCCCAGCACCACCTGCACAACGAAGTCTCAGAGCAACGAAAGCAACATGAAAAACTAAATAAAATTGATTCTCTTTTTTAAAAATAATAAAAAAAGAAAAAAGCATACATACATGCACACTGATTGTGTGTGTGTGTGTGTGTGTGTGTGTGTAAAATAAAGAACTGCCAGGCATCGAAACCCTGGGGTCCTGCCTGCATTGCCCTAGCCTGGAGCTGCCTGGGAATGCCCGCTGGTCCTGTGGGCAGGAGGTTGAGGAGTGGAGGGGCAGCTGGGAGGCAGAGCTGATTATGGCGGGAGCACTGGAGGAGTGCCTACCTGTCTCCTTTGCTCTCAGCTTTGAAGGCTCCGTATCCCCCTGATCGAAACCTGTTTGGTACCATCTACCCCCGTGAGTATCTCCCCGAGCTCCCTCCCAACCTGGGATTCTGAGATGCGCGTTCCCCAGCCCTCCAGTCAGGCTTGCTCCTGTCCACCTCACCCACATGTCACCTGACAGCCTGCTTGTCCACTCCAGGGCCCTGGGAAGACCCCTGTGGCAGCCCCCATCTAGTGCCCTCCTCCCTGGCCAGGGAAGTGGGGCCTCCAGCTGTCCTGTGATCCCACTGCACCTTCAGGGGAGCTTCCTGGCCCCTGCCGCCCAGGAGCCTGACTGCCTGCTCCCCTGACTGGTGTCACCCTGTATGGGGCACCTGGGGGCACTGGGCAGCTTGTGAAGCACACTCTCCCCTCTTGCCTGGTCAGCTCTGTGTTACAGCTCAGGGAGGTGCTACTGGGAGTCTTTATTTTTGTTTGTTTTGGGGTCATGGCTCTCACTGAATTCCCCAAGCTGACTTGTAATCCTCCTGCCTCAGCCTCCCGAGTAGCTGGGATCACAGCCACGGTGCCCTGCTGCCTTAGTCCATCTCAAGAGAAGGCAGCTGAGCCTCAGCGACTTGAATCCCACCCCTACTCCCAGCCCCTGTCCACTTGGAGGTTTCCAGAGTCGTGTGTCTGTGTGACTTCCCCAGGAAGTTCAGGGTGCCCTGGACTGGGTAGGCCGTGGTCCCCAGCCCTGCGGTGGCCCACAGAGCACCGCCAGACCTGGGCTGCCCTTCCATCCAGTGGGGAGGCCTGAGCAGCTCCCAGGAATTTTCTTGGGTTTTCTCCTGCTCCCCGCAGCCTTGGTTCCTCCTCCTGGAGCCAGCTCAGCTGCCTCTGGCCATCGACCACCCTCCCTTCCTCCTCTGCCACTCCTGCCGCCACTGATCCCACCCCCGAGAGACCCCCAGCAGGCCCCAGGGCCCAACAGGCACTCAAGGTCTCTGCACCCCGAATCCCGGGCTAGCAAGCAGCCTGCGGAGGAGCCATCCAAACCGTGAGCCATCCCCAGCACCTGTGTTCCCACCATCATCTGGTCCTATCACCCCCCTACGCCTTCCCACCCCTGGCCCTTTCCTGGTCCAGGAAATGTCCCATGGACTTGAGAGGTCTGCATAGGGGAGCTGCCTACGTTGATTCATTGATTTTTTTTTAACTCTGTGCATATAAATACAAACAACCCAATCTTCCTTCTCCTTCTTCTTCTTTTTTTAATTGTACTAGTGATTGAACCCAGGGGTGCTTAACCCCTGAGTCATATCCCCAACCCTTTTCATTTTTTATTTTGAGACAGGGTCTTGCTAAGTTGCTTAGGGCATCACTAAGTTGCTGAGGCTGGTTTTGAACTTGTGATCTTCCTGCCTCAGCCTCTGAGTTGCTGGGATCTCTGGTGTGCACCCCCACAATCTTCTGTCCAACTATTTCTCTGCCTTGTCATGAAGAACATGACTTTCAAGTGAATTTCCTATTAGGCCTCTTGAATTCCTTGACCAGTTTTCAGTGCAATAGTTAGCATGGTTTTAAAAGAATCCCTTTCCTTTTTATTTTGCTGAAATGATGTCATCAGAATCAGTTCCTACCACAGCTTCTGCCTTGGCCCATGTTGCTTGGGGGCCATGGGAACCAGATTTGTGTGCATCTTTTTATTTCAGGTTGATGGTTTCTGCAGAAATTACTGTTAGAATTGGATAGTTTACCTTAGGTAACTGGGGAGGAGGTGGGTGCAAGTCTCCTAGGGTATTCCTCGTGCCTGTGTTGAGTGCAGCAAGTTCCCTTGCTCACAGCCCATGCATTTGGGGGAAAAGCAAGGTCTCAGTTTAGAGGAGCCTGGGAACACCGAGCCAGGGCCCCTGCCCTCCCCCGCCCCAGGATTCCCGCCTCCCTGCCTGCTCTCTCTCACCTCCCTCCCTCCTTCCTGCATTTGTTTTGCTCTCCCTCTTTTTCTACTACTGCACAGGTTTGGGGCATGACTCGTGTGCCCCCCCCCCCCGCATTCATTAGATTCCTGGAATTGGGGTTGTGGGGAGAGCAGTCTAGCAGTGACCTGGAGAGGGGAGGACCCTGGGGAGGGCTGCTGGCCAGCTCCAGGCTCTGCCAGGGACTGGTGTGGAGGGAACCCCTGGCCTGGGAACTAGGCATGCCTGTCCATTCCTAGCTGTCCCGTCCCCTCCACAGCTCCTCACCTGAGACCACCCCTAGCCTGACTGGCCTCTTCTTTCTCCAAGGCCTGTGTCCAAATGAGACCAAGCTTGCGGACCCACCTGACTCACCTCTGCAGGCTGCCTTGGGGGCACTGGCTAGCCTAGCCTCAGCCCACCTCCATGCCACAGATGAGTGTTTTCGGCAACTTTTGCCCAGAATAAAATCTTCCACCATTCTGACCATGGACGATGGGCCTGCCTGGTGGTGGCCTCGCTTTCTCTACATAGTGGGACTTGCTGGCCCTGCTCTGGTTGCTACCTGGCTCAGCCTCCCAGGGCCCCTGCCCAGAACCACCCAGGCTGAGTGCCAGCAGAGACTCACAGTAACCCTCCTCCTCTGCCAGCTTCTTGCAGTGGCCACATACTCTGAGCTGCCCCAGCTGAAGGGTCAGACCAGGGGTCTCAAGGCCCTTGTCCAGGAGGCCATACCTGCAGAGGACTGTGCAGGGTAGGGGGGCCTGGCTTTCATCACCTTCTCCACTGTAGCCAGGGCAGTGCTGGCCCCACTTGAGGTGGTGGAGGCTTCAGTGGGGCAGCACCGCTGGCCTGGGCCCATGCCTGCATCTCATGTGGGCACCCAGGGGCTCTCTCTGGTCCTCACAGCTGGCACTACTTCCCCCACACTGTCAGTCTTTGAAGTTACCTTCTGGGCCTGTCTTGCAGGTTTACAGCCTGGGGAGTAAGTGCTGAGCTGGTCCCTACAGCCCAGGGACTGAGGACCAGGGCCCTGTAGGTCAGTGGTAGCCACCTGCATTCTAATAGGCCCCCTGGGTTCCTTGGGAGGTGGGGACACTAGCTGAGAGCAATCTTGTTCCTGTGAGGGGATGCTACAAGCCCTGGAGGCTGTGGGCGGGGAGCTGGACCAACCCAGGGCTGAAACACTGTGGAGGAGCATGGCTGACCCCACTGGGACACGGAAGGCTCTGGCCCAGTTTCTGCCTCTGCAAGGGGGACAACAACGCAAGAGCAGGTTGGACAGGGCAGTAGGTGACCAGTGATCCTGCTTTGCCAGGGAGGGAGGGAGGTTTCTGGGCTGCAGGACTTGAAGTTTTGAGTTGGTCTTGTGCAGAGGGGCACATGAATGGGCTGGGCAGGAAGTTGGGGAAGAGGTGTTTCGCAGAGCAGAGGGTCCCACCTGGGAGTGCTGCTGGAATGGGCAGATGCCACCTGGTGGTCACCCCACGCCCACTGCTGCTGGTGAAAGGTCACCAAACATCTTCTCCTCTTTAAAAACTACAAACTCATTAACCCTAAAGTATGAACTACTGACAGCAACAAATGTGTGTCCTGTGGAAGATGATCTGCCTGGACCATGGCACCGCCAGTGTCCAGGCAGACAGCAGGAAGGCCTCTGGGACACAGGAGTCCTAAGCTTGGCCTCTGCTTCCCTGTGCAGACTCTCCACATGTTTGCACCAGAGAAGGGCTTCTCTCCTCACCCCTTCATGGAGAGGGAGTGACCCCACTTATGTCTGCAGCTTTCTTAACCCCATGTGTGAGAGCCGAGCAGGGTTTTACCCACATGTCCCAGTGCCTTGTGCTATGCCATGGACAAGGCCTTGGCCGACCAGAAGCAGCGCTGCTAGGGCCCTCCCCGACTCCAGAAGAGCTCATTTCATATAGAGAGGCTAGCCCAGTACAGGCTGTGGCTACACACCCAGAGGCCTTTTCAAAAGCAGGAGTTGGGAACAGCCTTGCATCAAGACTCCTTGGCCAAGCCAGCCGTCTGCCCCACACAGGGAGGCAGATCCCAGTCAAAGGACTCGTCTGTTTGAGTGGGCAGAGCCCCTCAGAGACCTCCAGGGCTGCAGTCAGCCTCGGGGACAGTGTGGTTTTCTGGGCTAGCCACTGTGTGTTCTCAGAATCCTGGCTGGGCCACTGGAGAGACCCTGGGGAAAGCCTTGGGTGTGGTCTGGCACCCAGGACCCTCCCAGCCCACAAAGGCCTTCCTTCTTTAAGGCTGTTGGGAGGAGGAGCCTGCCTGCTCCGCTCAGAACCCTGCTCATCCGCCCGGAGCCTTCCTGTGGAGCAGGGAAAGAAGCAAGGTCCCCTTAACAGCCATGTTGCCAGGGACTGGCCAACAGGGGTGGGCCGGGCAGTGTCCCCAGCATGTTGCCAGTGTCAGCCACTTGTGGCCTTGAGGGAATTTGGGCCACATATTCCAGTTTTCCAGATGAAGTCAGAAGGAAGGCTTTTCACGTAAACTCTCCTGATTCAACAAGTCGGCAAATGTCCTTACATGTTCAGCATGTGCCAGCCACGCAGTGGAGGGCAGGGCTGAGGGTCTGCAAACCCCCGGATGTGTCCTCATCCACACAGGGCCACAGCCACTGCCATCACCCAGTGAGGCCAGGCTTTTGCTCCCATGTGCTGCCATGTCCTCTGTGGCCATCGATCAAGACATGAAGAGTGTGAAGTGTGTCTTTGAGCAAACTCATGGGTCCAGTAGTGCTTTTTATTTATTTATGTTTTTGGTACCAAGGGTTGAGCCCAGGGGCTCTTTACCACTGAGCTGCATCCCCAGCCCTTTCTACTTTTGAGACAGAGTCTTGCCAAGTTGCTGAGCCTGGCCTTGAGCTTGTGCTTCCCCTGCCTCCGGAGTCACTGGAATCACAAGCGTCTGCCACTGCACGGGCTCCAGTGTTGTTTAGGAGTGGAAGTGTGGAGACGGTCATGTCATTTGGGTTCCAGCCGAGTGGAGAGAGGGCATAATCAGCTCTAAGTAACAAGGTGGTTTTCCTGTTGCTCAGGAGGCTCCCGGGAGGGCCTCTGGGAGGCACAGCTGAGGGAGGCCTATAATTCTGAGTCTGTTCTAAACTCCAGCTCCTGTGCTTTTCAGCCACCTTCCTCCTGAACACATGGGTTGTCACTGTTTTGCTTCTGAGCTTCCAGACTTGGATTAAGCTGCAGGTTCCATGTTGTCACACTTGAGTTCTGGGGCACATGGTGTCTTTGTGGGCAACCTAGCTAGTCCTGGCCCACTCTAGCAGCCCTTTGCTTGCCTACAGGATGCTCAGGGCAGGCTTGAGAGCACACTCAGGTCCCAAGACTCCAGCTCAGCCTGCTCTGCCCAGGGCTCCCAGACTGCTCCCTCCTGGAGGGCTCTAGGGGTCCCAACCTTGCCCGAGGCATTTACCAGTCTAGGATCTTACTCTAGGGAAGCTGTTTCAAGTGTGACTGGGGTCTTCATGGTCTGCAGGTTTGAGAATCAGGAGCCTGGTGGCTCAGTTGCCACATGCTGAGCAGCTGAGTCAGAAGCACCTGGGACTGGTTTCATTTTTAGAAAGTTTTGCTGGTGTAACTGGCACACCATAAAGCTCACTTTTCAAAGTGCAGAGTGAGTGGCATTTAATGTAGGCAGATGGCTTGCTGTCATTTACCTGGGGGCCCTCTCCCTGAATTCTGGAAAGAGGGCAGATAGGTGGGCCAACCTTAGGACAAAGAGGGGCCCTCCACTGAGGTGACTTCCCCTAGCAGGTGTCAGCAGACTTTTTGATCATTACAATTGGAGACACTACTGCTTCTAGGGTGAACTTCTGGGGTGCGGACATCCCCCACTGCAGGAACCACAATCCAGTTCCAGATGTTGACGGTACCAAGGCTGGAAAGGCCAGATCCGCAGGAAATTTCCAAGTCCCTTCCACCTTCAAGTGACTGCCAGAGATCTCCAGGCCCAGCCCACAGTGGCCCCAGTGGCAGCAGTAGGCTGAAGGACACCCCAAGCTCCTGCATTTAGTAAAGATGTGCAGGGCATTTCTTACACTTCGAAGTTGGATTGGTACCAGGGCTCCTGTTCAGATCTGACTCAGATCTGGGCTAGGGACAGGGCGATGCAGCTAGTCTGGACCCCACTCTGGTCACCCAGGGGCTGTGGAGCATTAAAGAATGCTCCCCAGCCTCCACTGTGCAGATCTAGACTGTGTGCCATCCTGTGCACAGCTAACACGGTCATTTCGGCAACCTGCCCATGGGGAGGGCCCAGGCCCTCACACACATGGCAGATGACCCCAAACCACTTTGCTCTGCAAAGCCTTGCCCTACCACTTGTGGGGGACTGTAGCAGTCCCGTGAGAATTTGCTTCCGTCCCATGGAAAAGCTGCGGAGTGAGGATTCAGTTCAGAGAACCTCACCCCTTCCCTCCTCCATACACAGGTACCAGGTGGGCAGGAGCCAGTGGGCTGTCCTCCCCCCACCCAATGGTGTCACTAGAGGTTGGGCTCACAGGGTCCAAGACAGATTCTATGTGAAGGCCAGGAAGAGGAAAGCAGCTGTTAGCCTTGTTTACTCAAAACTGGGGTGGACACCTGACCTACCTGAGCAGGGCAAGTGGGGAATCTGGACCTACAGGCCAGCTTCATGGGTGGGCAGGAAGATTCCAGAGCATGTGGCAGATGAGGACAGCGACAAGCAGATGTGGTGTGGGGTCGGGTGAGGCTAGCACGGCCTGGACACTGCTTGCACTCTTCTCCAGAGCAGGCAGGCAGCAAAGCCCAGGACGGGAGGCAAGACCATGACGCGGGGTGTTTTGGAATTCTTTCTTCTCTTGTGTTAAAAGGGGGAAGGAGATGGGGGGGGGTGTCAGGTACCCCTGGGCTCTGGGAGGCATGCAGGCAGCCCCAGCAGGCAGGCACTGGGGGTGCTGGAAAGAGTCCTGGAGTTTCCTGCAATCCTTTTCTCTGCAGGGAACAGCAATGCTGGCAGACAGGGGTGGGGTGAGAGGCAGGGCCCTGGGGAGACGGGCGTTGGACAAGGGGCTCAGGGCTCACTCTAACATGCAAAGTCGGCTGCCCCACATCTAGGCTGCTTTGTGAAGAGCGACATACATATAAATACACAGACACAACTACACGCACATGCGGAGAAGGCTCTGCATTCCCGAGTGTGGGACCTAGGCCTGCCAGCCCTAGGGTGTGCCAGGTCAGGGGCCAGCTGTACCTCCGCTGGGTGACTGTCTGCAGCACCCCTGGGCTGGGACGGGAGGGTGCTGAGTCCTCGTAGGAAGGCTGTTTGGTCTCCATGGTGCTGTCCACCAGATGCCCAAGCCACTCTGAACCAAATCCATGTGAGCTGGGAGTTACGTGTCTGTGCTCCGTGACCCCACGTGCGTGCAGCTGTGCATGCTGGCATAAGACGCGTCCCTGCCTGGCTAAAGTCCAGTCTCTCCCCTCCAGGGCTCCAGGGCACGGGGTGCAGACAAGAGGAGGGGTGAAGGGGCCCATGGAGACGTCCTCTCCCCCGCCCCACGGGGTCCTGGCCTCCGGGAGGGGGGAGGGGCCTCCCTTATCTCTCTGCCTCCATGGCAGGGTGGGCCCTCGGTTCTGAGGCAGCCTGTTGGGGGGCCAGGGGTGGCCAGTCTGAAGCCGGGGAAGGGGGTGCCGGAGTCCACAGGGGCGGCTGCGGCTGGTGGTGCTGTGGGCCTCCCGGGGGTGAGGCTGTGGACGGCCAGCTGGGTGCTGCAAAGCTGCCAGTGGCGGCATGGGGGAAGTGTGGCGGGGGCGAAGTGGCTGTTGTGGCCATTGGGCTGCCGCTGCTGCCACCGTGGAAACTCTCAGAAGCCTTGAGACGGGAGAACATGGTGAGGGCATCAGGGAAGTTGGGGGGTGTGGCAGGGGTGTTGGCGGGAGTGCACATCTGTGG